>JAGGAX010025103.1:0-28063 GCA_017657335.1 Termitomyces titanicus | reverse complement strand
AGATGGAAACATCGTGTCCTGCAGACAACCCACTGTTATTGTTCAGAGGACAAAGTGGCATTCTTGCTCCACTGCTATACTTACAATCAATAGAATCGATGTATACTGGATGATAGGATTTAGGTCGGCCCGTGACATTGTGAACTTCATCTTCGTCCGAGTAAGTAGAAGAAGTCGCTGAATGGGCCGACTCGGACGCGAAAATTGAGCAAACGTTTTTGCCTATGTACACATGCACAACCGCGGCTGCCTTTCTTTTGTAGAAATTGTAGAATATCGGTGAGTTTCCTGTGTTATTGTGGCTTTCATGTACGACCGAGCTCGAGTCAATTCTTCATTCGACTCGGAGCTAGCTTGGAGCTACATAGCTTCCATGCTGCCAAGCAACTCACGTGGCTTAGACTAAGTAAGCGCTGGTGTAGCGCGGCGCTCAAAGAGCTCCGCGTGGTTGATATATCAATCACGGCTTGTGCGGTCACCCACTCTGGAGTTCCTGTGTAGGGCCTACTTTATCATACACCTGATGATTGGTCAGGCGCACTCTTGAGAGGCCGTAGGTATAAATACGGACTCACTCCTCGCCCAGCTCAGGATAGGCCCTGTTACATATCTCCACATTTGTCGGGATCAGGGCTCCAAGTCTATTTCCCCGCATTTTCGATCATCAATGCCTGCCGAGTGAGTTCTAACTTCTCTCGCTACATTCATTATCCGCGATCTCAAAACTGACTCGGTGTTCACTTTTCCCATTCATTCTTCTTTTCTACCGCCATCTCTATAATAATGCGCCCTCCTGCCACGGAATTTACCTCAAGCATACCTGCAAACTCGACATTTTCGCAACAACACAAGCTGCCGAAGCTTCCGATTCCAGACCTTGAAGATACGTGTCGACGGTACTTGCGTGCGCTGGAGGGCTTGCAGGATGAGCAGGAACACTTGAAGACTAAGGAAGCGGTTCACGATTTCCTGGAGAATGATGGGCCAAAGATACAGGAGAAACTCAAAGAGTGGGCGGCACAGAAGGATAGGTGTGACCAAGCGCTTTTTTGGGTAAAGTTGAGACTGATAATAAACTCAGCTATATAGAAGATTTCTGGTGAGTTTCTTGTTGCATATCAGATCAGGCTAATTGCGTCGTGTCTAGGAATGAATCATACCTCTCACATACAGACCCCGTCGTTTTGGCTCTGAATCCCTTCTTTGTGCTCGAGTGAGTGCTGCTTTGTATAACAAACCGCTCTTCGGTCTGACCAGCTAGGAACGACCCCACACCGGATCGTGGCTCTCAGCTTCCTCGAGCCGCCACAATGATCGTTTCGTCTCTTGGTTTTGTACATGACCTCCGAGCAGGCCTGCTCCAACCTGACATGGTGCGCGGGACGCCCCTTGACATGGATCAGTACAAACGACTCTTTGGAACGTCGAGGATACCAACTGAAGTATGTTTTTTTCTTCCTTCAGCGAGACATGTCTATCTGTTAACACCAACTTTAGAGAGGATGTATTATGGATACCAAGGAGAACGCGAACCATATCGTGGTGGTACGTCGCGGACAATTCTGTTCGTCTTCCTCCTCTTCATCGATCCAATCTTGCCCACTGACTTGAATATGATATTTTCAAAGACTGGTTCGAAGTTTTGGATGCCGAGAACCGACCTGTCTTGACAGAACGCGAAGTTCTACGGAATCTTCAGGCTATCGTCGCCGACGCCGACGAGATGAACAGATCAGAGATCGCACGCGGGGCAATTGGCGTCCTTTCAACGGAGAACAGAAAGAATTGGTCGAAACTCCGCTCAAAGCTTGCGAGTGACCGTCACAATGCATCGTGTCTCGAAATCGTCGACGACGCACTGTTCGTGGTCTGTCTTGATGATGCGGCACCAGAGAATCTCTCTGATCTGTGCAGTAATTTCTTGTGCGGGACGTATGCTTTGGAAAACGGTGAACAGGTTGGGACATGCATAAATCGGTGGTACGATAAGGTGCATATAAAGACTTTTTTTTTATCATTTCTAAAGCACCTTCTCTGACTGAGCGGAAACAGCTTCAAATCATCATCTGCGCCGATGGTTCAGCAGGTATCAACTTCGAGCATACCGGGGTAGACGGCCATACTGTCCTTCGGTATGTACTACCTACCCCGACCTCTCTTCCTTACCATCTCATCACCCATTCCCAGCTTCGCCGCCGACATATATACCGAAGGCCTCATGCTCCTCGCGCGCTCTATCAACCCCTCCGCACCAACCCTCTTCCACGCTCGCCTCTCTCCATACGCAAGAGGCCCCACCGGCAAATCCAAATTATCTACCTCCCCTCCTCCTATGGTGAACGGCCACAGAATCGACACAACTCCCAAGAAACTCGAGTGGAAGATGTCGCCCGAGCTGCGTGTGGGCGTGAGGTTCGCCGAGACGAGGATCAGCGCGCTGATTTGCCAGAATGAATGCGAGGCCTTGGAGTTTAGGGGTTATGGGAAGAATTTCATCACGAGCCATGGGTTCAGCCCAGATGCGTTTGTCCAGATGGCGTTCCAGGCGGCGTATTTTGGGCTTTATGGTGAGTTGTCTTGTTTCCGGTGTTGTTGTGTGGGGTGCTGATGGTTGTGGTGGTGTATTATAGGACGGACGGAGTGTACGTATGAGCCTGCGATGACGAAGGGTTTTTTGCATGGAAGGACAGAGGCAATAAGAACCGTGCAGCCTGAGAGTGTGAACTTCACCATGGTACGTATATAAATCGTGAAGGCGTTTAAGAGGTTCATCAACCGTTCGTAGACTTTCTATGATCACGATGCCACAGCCGCCCAGAAAGTTGCTGCGCTCCGAAAAGCATGCGATAGACACGTCAAGCTCACCAGAGAGTGCAGTCAAGGGTACGGACAAGATCGGTACGTCCCCTTTTACCTTACGTCGAATCAATTAAATCAACCTCAACCACTAGGCACCTCTACGCCCTCTACTGCCTCCTCCAACGCCAGCTCGCAGGCAACCTCGACCCATCACCCACTGATCCTGCTCCGCAACCAATAACGAGTCGGATGCCCAAGATCTTTACGGACCTGGGATGGGAGACCCTCGGAACGAGCATCCTTTCCACTTCCAATTGCGGCAACCCTGCGTTGAGGATGTTCGGGTTCGGACCAGTCGCGGCTGATGGATATGGGATTGGGTATATCATCAAGGAGGATATGTTGTCGTTGTGCGTTTTTGGTTCCTCCTCCTTCCTGTATGTGTCGGTGTGCTGATACATCTATAGCTGTGCCTCTTCGAAACATTTACAAACTCGGCGATTCCTCGACACGCTCCAGGGGTACCTGCTCGACATCCAACGACTCCTCATTCAGCTCCATCTATCGGCTAACGAGCGCCCTGCGCCGTTTGTTGATCACCTCGGTGTACTGCGTGACTCGAAGACGGGTAGGCCCATCAATGGAAATACAGTGGAATCCGATGATGATACGGAAGAGTATGCTATGCGTGAGTGCTGCTTTTCTTCTTGGATCTCCTAGAGTGAGTGCTGACATACGTGTGTGACTGTCGTAGCTGGATATTCCTTCTTCGATAGTGGCGACCTGGAGATCTTGGGACAGAGGAAGAGGGAGCGGTCTGATGTTGGTGAGTTCTGTTTCTTTATGAGTAATATTATTGGGTCGACTGAGTTGGTTGTCTCCAGGCAAAGTCATAAAATTGGCAGAATATTGAAACCTTTCCAATACCCGAATTATTGTATAATAAGTGTACGTTCTTGCTCTTATGTGGGACTGGAATTCTGTAACTATACATATGTATGTATGTCAACAAGAATTGTAATCTTCGAAGTGTATATAGTACGATTAACCAGTGATAATTCAACCCGACGCCACCCTTGAAAACACCCCCTTGCAAGCTTCTAGGTACCTTGCAACAACGTGAATGCTTGTCGTCGACAGTACCACTGCACATCATGTATACCACTGCCCGACTATTCCAAAGTACATTGGCCGTACAACAACTATCCTTCAAATGTACCATGATGTGCAAATAGATAAGTTACCACTGTTCATTATCATGTTGCGTTGTGATGAGCTCTCCACTCTAACTCAATCTGGCCCTCAATCCAATCGGATGCTTGACCTCTCCAATATGACCAGCCCAATCAAAGTCAATCGAACTTGAATGAATCGCCACATAGACCAAAAAGAGGCGCGATCGATGAGAGTGTTGGTATCTCAAAAATCTACATGTACGAAGGCGTGCACCGTTCGGAAAATGCGTTGTACCTTGCATCATACCTTATCTTTCTCTTGCTTCGATAGAATCAACCCATAGAGGACTTCATAATTCGATTTCTCCATGATAACGGCAATCCAGTCTCCAGAGATATGGGTAGATTGTCAAGATAGTCATGTGTGTCCATCGAATATTCGTACGTAAATTTGACGATACACTCCACTCTCCGGAGTCATAAACATCAATTCGAACTCTAGTCAATTGATTGTCGCCCGCATGATGCGACTTAGAGATGCGACCTCTCAGAATCATTTGAGGACACATGTGGACGAGTTTCCTTCTCCAAGATTACAGGAAGTTCACATCCCAGGACACGACCAACTCAAAAAATCTGCCTCTTGTAGCAACGTGTCGATCTAGTTGTGGAATCTGTGTGGAATCGTTGAACCAATTATTGAAACTTCGATCAGATTGCGCCACAATGTGCTTTCGGAACATGACGACAGCTTCATATGAAGGCCATTATGCTAGCATTCTGATCCGACTACGTTAGGTATAGATGCCATATTTTGGAATTTCAAGTTATAAGAGTACAGCATGTTTTTATTCTCCCGGAATGAGATTGTCGTCCTGTCAAGTTTTAATAAGCACTGAAAATGATCTAAACTAGATATAGGTGAGTCTTAACGCGTTCAGGAAGCACCTCCAATATTATGCAATGCAGACTGGTTAATCCTCTTAAATTTATATTCTCCCTCGAAGCCTTTGAGTACAACCTGGGCTGCTGTTAACGATATTCCAAGTGTGAATGATGGTAATTCAATGAAAGCTATGATGACCGAACCAGACTGCAGCAATAGCCCAGATAAATTCAAGATAAACATCGATACTACTTCAGAAGGCACGACGGTACGTGTCATCTTCTAGTGTACTTAGTAGGTGTTCAATCTCGTCCGAGTCTGAGACTGAGAATTCGTAGCAATTAATTGTTGCTCGCCTCAGATTGCGTGTCATGATCAATATACGACCTCTCAGGGGTATTTGAGGACACGCATTCCGGGACTTCAAGAAGCCCATTCTCTACATCCCAGGACACGTCGTCAACAAATTTGCGTATTGTGGCAAGATGTCGATCGGCGTTTGGTGAATAGTGGGTGGATCGTTTCACGGACAGCTTCTGGATAGGCGACCCTCGAGAAGATCGTAGGTGGGTTACAGCAGCCAGTGCTACTGTGTCAAGAGAGGATGACGACTTGTCTCGTAGGCACAGATCAATGTCCAAGGACTTAAGCGACGTAAAACGTAGTCACCATGGGTAACCTCGACGCTAGCACTCTTTCTTCGTCCGACGAGTGACCTTGTGAAGGTTCGGATTCTGAATACTCAGTCTCATCTGCATCATCCGATCCATCGCTCTCTGAATCCTCATCTTCATCAGCACTCCCATCACTGGCAGATGATTCCTCGCTTCGAAATCCATCGCTATCTTTGAGCTTCTTCCCTGCACCGTCACTTGATACTGTATCACCCCGCTCCTTTGACAGACTCCTATCGTGCACTGATGTTGAAGGATCTACTATATCTCCTAAAACGTCCACCCATTTTTCTTCGCCATGCATAACCGTGGCCACCATTTCCGCCTGCGAAACGCCACACAGCAGGGCTCGACTCATGTTGACTCCATACCTCTTAACACGAATCGTATGCAGTGAGGCGATATCACCAAATAGATCAAGGAAAAAACTCCTTGTGAATTTACCCTCGACCTGTAAGACTTGCAGACGTAGAAGAGGCAATCTGCGCAGGAAAACACGCAAGGCTTTCAGCGACCCGGTACGCCACGGCCACCTCAATACCACTCTAAATGTCATCGGCTCCAAAGGCATACCATTGATCGGTTTCCGAGTTCTCTTGACAATAATTTGGTATTCGAACCGACGATTTGCGATTAACAGGATATCCACGGTGGAAATCCATGATCCTAGCATGTTTCCCAATGTACGGAGTGCATCGAGGTCGGAGTTGGACTCGTTTCGCGTGGATGAAGCAAAAGGTTGGATGTGCATATGTGTGGCCCTAGGGAATGTTATACAAGAAAACAGAACGGTACATCCACCTATGGTGTCCAGTAAGATGAAGCACTTCAGGCAGGGAAGGACAACGCAGTTTGAGGGAGTTTGAACAGTATCTGAGTCATCATCCGCGAAATTGCAAGCCCAGTCGAGCGTGAGGTCTTCAAGATTGACAGTTGCCCGGAGGAGTGTCATAAGCTGGAATAAATCGATATCGAGATGGCTTAAATTAAGGCTCGTGAGCTCCGCAATTAAGGGAGAGCTTGCTGGTATTGTGCATCTCACGAGCGCAAGCTTCCTAAGCTTTGGTGCACTCTTGGCAAAAAGGTTGTCGGGAAGGTGGAACATATTGCTCTCAATTCGAAGATTAAATTTGAATTCCTCGAGAATTGGAGCTGGCTGGATCAAGCCAGACAAGAGCTTCTGAGTTCGCGTTGATATATCCAACGTCTCGGCGCCGTGCACTGCAAGATGGAGGTCCCGAACTCGGTGCATCTCGTTTAGCACACTGGGAAACCCTGCCCACGCTCGCCAGTTATAATACAGATGCACCCCAACATGCAATGGGACCTCCTTAGATCGAGGTATTAACACATCGGTTAACCACTTAGTGTTGTTGCAGTGACGGATGAAGCTCCATAAATGTGGGCAGGCTAGAGCGATGCGGCGCCATGAGGTACAGACACCTGCAACCTTCGTCCACCCAACCTTGTTGTCATCTCTTTGCATAGACAAGTTCCAAGTGAAGACCCTCATAAGAAGCTCGTCTGGTAACCGCGCGGTAACGTTTAAAGAGTTATGCCGTGTTTTGAGTTCGAGAATCTTGCGAGTCAGAGTCAAGATATCACTTTGAATCTGGGCGTAAGCTCTTTGTCTGTCCTCGGTAGCGCTGAAGCAAGAGACATTGATCATATTGTTCATAAGGGTCACGGACTCTGATCAAAAGTCGAGGTTATTCATACTACATCGACTCAGAAACGCACACACCCATATTGGTACGAAGAATCGAGTGAACACACCAGAGTAAAGAGGATATATGAAGTTCTACCTGGAGTCAGCGTCAAGTGGAGGCGACGTAGACCTGGGAGTAAGTAGTACGAGGACAAGAAGCGATCGATTGATCAATATTTTTTATCTTTCTTCATCCATACCCGCGTGGCTGACATCTGTTCACTGACCATATAAAACTCCCTACTGAAACGCTGATGATCCCAGAGCTGCAGCTAATTATAATTAGATCTCTATGCCTTCTACCAACACCACTACCAGCCCACCCTCCCCGCGTGTACCCCTCGCCCAAATTCACCCTCTTCCCAGCGCCCTCCCCAAACTCCAACAACACCTCCTCCAAACACACCTCTCCCCCTCCTCCTCATACACCCAAACATCCCTCTTCGTTCAGTACGCTCTCTTCACCGCCATCATCACTGCCCTTTCTCTTGGCGCTCTTTTACCACGCTACATACCCCCTGACGACCTCTCCGCCCTCCGTATCCTGGCATATCTCCTCCTCGGCGCGGGTACGAGTCTCATCGTGCTCCGTGTGTTGATTTGGGTAGGTGCGAGGATCCTATGGGCATTTTGTGAAATGGACTTGGGCGACGGAAGGGGGAGGGAGAAGATACGTGGGGAGAGTGCGGACGGGAAGAATGAGATGGAACTGACAGAAGGGAACCTTATTCTTGGTGGGTTACTCGGGTAACCTCGTCTAAAGCCTTTTTTCTTTCTTGTAAGTATATAGAAGTATGGATCTGGATTCTCGAACGCGAAGCTGAGATACGAAGGGACGTATTAGCTATATATGTATAGCGAACTATAGTAGAACGGGCGGATCCAGATATTTCTGGACGGCGGGGGAGCAGGTAGACCGGTGACCGTTCCCTCTACGGATAGTAGCTTGCTCATTATAACGGCTGGTCACGAGTCTAGGAAGCAGGAAGACTTCGAGTTGATTCAAACGCGACAACGTAATCATACAAAGTTATACCCGTACAGAAAGTCATCAAGCACGAATATGTAATATCAAGCATATGCATATGTGAGAGATATCGAACACGTAAAGGCAAGCGAGACCAAAGCTCCAAGTACGTCGCGCTCGTCAAAGGTCATCAAGATCATCAACGAATTGGCTGCGACACTAAGAAGCAAAAAAACAAAACAAAAGCAAAACAAAACATGGAAGAAGAAAAAAGAAATCGAACGCCGGCGTTGTCGTCTAGCAACTACAAACCGGATGGCGACCAAATAGCGCCAAATTACCATGATGTCGAGTCGATGCGGCGGCGACTGTGGCGGAAGCGGTGCATCGCTATGCCGCGTTTCCTGGTCGAGGTGGAGCGTGTGTGTGTGTGGTTCGAATGCGTGTGGTGGCACTGGCCTGTCGCGGGGGGCGATTGTGTTGCGGCAGCAGCGGGAGGCTTAACAGACGCGGCGGCAGCGGGGGGCTTAACAGACGCGGCGGCAGCGGGGGGCTTGGTAGACGCGATGGCGCTAGGCTTGACGGAGGCAACAGCGCTAGGGGTAGGCTTGACAGACGCAGACACGGGCGTGGCGATGGTGCTGGATTCAGGTATGAATGCAGAGCTGGAAGAAACTCGGATGGACCTTGTAGTAGAGGACGGCGTCGATCCGGTGTTACCGCCCTCTGAAGGTGGCGCGAAGATATCATTCTGGGCGCCTAGATCCCTCCAGTGATCAGCCACTTCTAAATTTATGCATACCATTAAATCATATGTGCTCACCATCGAGGAACCCGAGCTTCTTGTTATACGCCGGGGACTTGGGGTTTCCTGAGAGGTCGTCCCCAGACACATCAACGTTGTTCCCATCGAGCTGATTCCAGTATATCATCTGCTTCGCGCCTTTGGTGCACTTTGATGCGTCATCTTCGCACCACACGGGCGGCTTCGCTACTGCAACGGGTGCCGTGGCGGTCGCGCCGGTCACTTTGCAGCGGAAGCCTTGGTGGTAGATGTTCGGCTGGCCGCAACTGGGTCAATTGAAAATAAAAGTACGTTATTTAGAGCTGAAGTTGGACAGGAATAGGACGTACCCGTTGGGAACCCAGCCCCACTACAAATTGGAAAGGGATTTTTGAGAGATGGGTGTTGGGGAAAGAGGTGGGGTTGCTTACTGCACAGATACAACCACCAGGAGGGCACGCAGGGAGAGCGGCGGGGACAGAGTAAGAAGTGAGGCGCATCCAGGGAGTGCTAGTAACAAAGTTAGACCAGGACGTATTAGAAGAAATTAAATTGGAACGTACTGATAACGAACGCTGAACACAACCAGATTCTCAGATGTTACCTTGGAGAGATCCGACTTGTTATATTACTTGTCAGTTAAACTCGAAGGGCGGCAATAGGACATACCTGGTAAGAGATAGCGAACGCAGTTCCAGCCGCCATGGTCTCGTTCTGAGTATGAACTACATATGTATAGACAAAACATAATTATGGAGATCAGGGCTGATCAATTCACTGAAGCGACGCACTGTTCGGATCCGTTATACAGTCGGTATTCCCGCGCTAACAAGATCAACGAGATCAGGGAGGGTCAAAGGGATGAGAAAAGACCGTACGAAGGCATCGTTATGAAGTTGACCGTCTACCCAATCACTAATGTATTGGCCATCATAGGAAAGAGTCGTCGAAGCACGGTTGGCGGCGATCTCAACAGTAAATTCCTTGCCGGCTGGACTGAAAAGGCAAATTTAGTCTGAGTCTGATTCGATACGAGTGCAACTTACAGCTCGAGGAACTGGCCTTCCGGAGGAGGGAATTGATCGCACTGTGGATGTGTAGATGTTGGTTAATTGATCTCGGACCCCACAAATAGCGACGATGACTTGCTCGATCGACATGATGGACTTGCGTTGGCAACAAAATGCATAAGATAGAATGATCGCCTACATTGAAGACAAACTTACACCACCATTGACTCTTCGGGAGCATGTACAACGGCGTCACGGGTGCACTAGCGTTCTCATCGTCGGCGGTTTGAGGGCCCTGAGAAAGAAAAAGTCAGTAATGTAGGTCATCCGGTTACGGGCTTGTCGACGAACATTTCGGCAGAACATGCCATTGTGCCATGCCGCCAGATGAGCGTTCGTGATTGCGCAGAGGGTAAGGATGAATAATGGGAAAAACATTTTGTCAAACTGAAGAAAAATGAAGGAAAGGAATGGGTAAAGAAAGTGGACGCTTTCTAGGAAGAAAGCAGAGAGTAGAAGGTACTTAGTGGGAATGGAGGATTTAGGGCTAAGAAGAAGGGAAGAATCGTTACTTATAGGAAAGGACTGGGAATAAGGGCAATTCTACATATACCAACGGTCAAAAGGGACTCCATCGGCGCGGAGAACGCTGGTTGCCAGGCACCACGACCAGTGGTACTTATTACTTGAGCATGGGAAACCGAGTAGCTTATCTGACTCGAATTCTCTTAGTACTTATCTACATGCAATGTGGCCATGGACAAGACTCCATTTTTTAGCTTGAGAAATTGCCCTAAATGGGTTAGTGGCCATGCGTTTTGTTCTCCAATAGAAGTACAAGCCCTCCACCACGGGAAAGTTGAGAACTTGTGGCGGAATGGTATTTTGATTCGGATCAGATGCCGAAATCTCCGATCTAGACCATCGATGGAAGGCCTCGGCGTACTCGGTCACGGCAGGTCTTGACAGGCCTCGGCAACGACACATAAGTGTAGTACGCTGGAGCTGTTATGGAGTTTTCACATATGTATACGTATATGTTAAATTTGCCATGCTACGAGAGTAGCTATTGAGGAGGATATGAATGTACCTACAACGCTAAATTCGTCTGCATTCTGTTATCCAAAGGTTCATGGCCCGTTGCGCTCCTACACCTAACAGCATGGGTCGAGAATGATAACAACCCCTGACCAATCGACGATTAGACGTAAGGCGCGACGACCTTGACTTTCTTGAAGTTCTTCTTCTTCTGTTGAAATCATCTGATACATTGATAGAATTCATACGAGTTCACATTGGAGGGAGGTTACCTTCCATAGCCAAGTTCGTATGCGGATACCAATATGTACATATCGCAGTGTAAGCAAACTCAAAGATAGCCCCTTCGCCTTGCCTTCGTTGATAGGAACCTTCCAAGAGTCGACTTCGATGGCAAAATGGTGTTCGAGAATGCGTGTCACCAGGTTACAAGCCGAACTGAGCATGAGTAATCCCAGCAGATCGGCCGGGGAAATTTCGAGAAGCTTAGGATTACCAAACTTACCAAGCGATACGAAAGTTAGAAGTAACATATCCATGTGATGGGATCGCCATGCTAGATAGACCGAGCAGAGAAGAGGCATGCAAACGATAGCATAGAGAGGTGAGGCCCTTAGTTAGTAGGTCTTTCAAGTTTCCATATCTACACCAGAAATAAAGCAATGTGGACATTATCTTCTGTTGCGTTGAGATAGGTCGTGGGCATTGTCGCGGCGAATCCAGTCAACTCGTTAACGTTACTGGTGTCACAGCTTCATAATTATACGGAATCGGTGTTTTCAAAAATTTGGTGACTTTGGCTCTGCTTGGAATGATGAAGCCGATGCTCGGCTTGTCAGGCACATGACACCGGCAAGTTCCGGAAAACTCGAGCAAAATATTTTACTTCCTTGAGGGTTTTTTTGGAGTTATGTACATTTGTATGCAGAACTACATAAGTAATATATAATTAATACCATACGTATACTAGATGTTATCCTTGTGTAAGTTAGAATGTGCGCGGTGATTTGTCGGCGATCAGATAAAGCTGAACCTGGATCCGTCGCCGTGTGAGCATTTCCGATTGGCTGTAGATAAGAAAAGGTCGAATTTGCCATGGCCATATACACTAAGTACGTAAGTACTAATCAAACAAAATAATAGAAAACTAGAGTTATCATGTCATGTCAACACTCTCAACACTTAACTTTTAACCTGGGCGTCCTGCTACGGATTATCCATATCAACTTCAGCATTTTCCTGCCGATCCAAATCCCCTCTGAGTTCATACATCCATGAAGATTCAATTTGTTTGTTTTTAATATCAACTGCACCAAGGGAGATCTACATGCCCTGCCGTTCATCACGTTATTTTGGCAGCTCGGAACGAGAAGGAACGAGGCCTGGTGTGGCATACAATACCACAGCAAGTACCTCGGGAAGAGCATACAAAGGATACCAGAAATGTTCGTTGTAAAGTTTCACAGTGTCATTGACCGTAGCGGTAGTGAATACCTCCCGCAACAAGAGTAGCAGAGCGATGACACAAAGGATGTATGAGCCATGTTCACCTCCCAAAGTTCGGCTGCCTGGAATTCTGAAACCCAATCTAGCTACGAAAGAAAGGGAGATCATCGGTCAGTCAAAGATTCTCGATCAAGAACCAAGGTATATATACACCTTCTGCATGGGTGAGCAACAAGGTTTGCAATGCCACCAGGGCAGTCAAAACGAGGAAAATGATGGTGCTAACGGTGCGAAAGACTTTTCCGCTTTCAAGGTTTGTTGTGCTGATTTGGGATGCGCCAACTACTCCAAGGATAACCCCAGCCAGCAGAATCACCCTGAATAATCGTCGGTTTTGTATGATGTGTAAGAATCCATGTCTGTTGCCGGCTCCGTTCGACGCTTCTATGAGTTGCCATCTATAGACCTTGATAAGTTTCAATCACAGCAAGAAGATAAGTGGGATGCACCGGTCAAGGATAAGGGTATAAGCTGAGTATAATAAGCCAAAAAATCCTACACCGAAAAAGACTTGATCGGTGATATAGAGACCGATGTTTTCTCCCGCAGCCTCTATTCCAGCAAGGCAAGCACGAATCGCAAACCCGGTGAAGCGAACTAAGAGCATATTTTAGTTCTACAAGAGATCGAGAAGAATACGTGGACTTGCTGAGACAGAAGAATGTAAGAATAATGAAAACATAAGTCGGACGCCGGAATGACTGCCACACAAACCATCCAAATAGAGGCCCGTAGACGACGGCGAAAACGATGGCAGCAGCTACAGAATCAATCCCTAAGAACTTGGCATAGTTAAATCCAGTCAGACGACTATTGGCTGCCATGACGAAGACGAGTTAAAAGTAGGGTGATGGTCCACAAATCAATGGAGTTGTTATAATTTATATTCGACAAAGTCATGGACTGGTGCCTAGGCCTTGCAGGGCTGTACTCGCAGCACGCATATGTACTTATGCCACACGTTCGACTGATTGGAAAGCCTAAAATAGAACAAAGATGGCAGAAAACAGGAGAATAAGTTGCGGTGAACAAAAGGTAGGGGTGAAGATACATGAAAACGACGAGTAATAGAGATAAGAACTCAAAGTGTAACAGCTGGAGGCAACGAATATTTCTCGAAAAGAATAGCTGAAGAAATGGACAGCTTTGCTGTCTTGATCCGAGCACATAAGCAGTGTTACATAGCAGTCCGCAGTACATAGTTGAGTGGCCCGGAGATAGAGGTCATCAAGGGGTAGATGAGAAATAAATCGAGAAAAAAAGCACGCGCATGGATTCGTGTTCTATATTTAGAACAGCCTGAAAAGGGGCCACCGCTTAAGCTGGGTCAGAAGTTGTGGGTCTCAGTAAATAAGTATAAGTATAAAAAGGACACATAAAATTTCATGAAGTCCTAAGACCGTGACCAATGTCATCTTCAAGTTACCAAAAGACATCATGATCGATCATCTTGCATAAATCCACTGCCAGTCTCAGCGCTAGTAGTCCAAAAGGAAGAAAATCATTAGTTCATGGTCTCCAAAGCCCTCCGGTGATTGGGTGCTCGTTCTGTCTGGAGACGTTGCCTACGGTAGTGACTGTGGCAAACCCTTCACGTACATACCGCAATCATACACGGAATGCATACACCATGGTCATCTCCAACAATTTTTGTTTCTGCCAGTGGAGTTCTAAACCC
Source organism: Termitomyces titanicus (assembly GCA_017657335.1). Taxonomy (NCBI): domain Eukaryota; kingdom Fungi; phylum Basidiomycota; class Agaricomycetes; order Agaricales; family Lyophyllaceae; genus Termitomyces; species Termitomyces titanicus. The sequence continues at coordinate 13,838 of JAGGAX010025103.1, read as the reverse complement.
AACCCTGGTTTTGACCAAAGTTAGACCTTTTCGAATGATTGTTTACCTTCGGCAAGGGTGGGTCATATTGTTTGAACTGCTAGCACAGCGGCGAGAGTAAGATGTACATGGGTGCTGGCCGTTCTATAGGCTTTTCCGTCCTGAGGGCTCACTACTGTTTGCTTTCGAGGAACCATGATATCATTGACTAAAATTACCACCCTGAATATTTGAGTAAAGCATATTGTTCCGTCGGTGCATCTAGCAGTAATCACATAAAGAGGGAAATCAGCTATCAGCTATATTGTAGAACATTAGGTCCTACCGGTCAAGCAGTCAAGCACCTAATGGTCAAGCACGAAGGTGTAAACTGAATACAAGAGAGCGAAAAAATCAACATCAAAAATAACACTGAATTGGCGATATAGAGACCTGCAGGTCTTCTCCCGCGGATTCTGACTCTGTTACATAAGGACGACGCGAATCGTAAAAGCAGCGACACGTACTAGATATTGTCAGATTAAACTGGGAATGAAGATGACACTGGAGCAGAAAAACGACAAAACAACGAATACATATGTTGGCCGCCTGATCGACAAGCATAAAAGAAAGAAGGAGATATGTTACCACAAAGACGATGGGTACAACCTTCTATTCTACACCAAGTATCTTTGCATAGTCGATATTCTTTGACGGTTGCAGCGCTCAAAGCGACTGGAAATGGTACAAATAGGGAGCAGGGTATTTGGTTTGGTCATTGCATGACACTGAACAGCAAAGCAGTGCGGTTTCGGGAGGCTATGCTTCTGAAAAGCAGAAACGTAATCTACATTCGAATTGTGATGGGCGTTAGCAGATTTCGTTTTGACCGGAATCATATCCAAGATTGGATGATGTGGTGCTTACTATTAAGTAGTATTTAATAAATCCTTGAGGTAACGTGAGATTTTAGAGCCATCGTGCCGTTGAGACTCACAACATCAAGCGTTATTGAAATGATCATAGGACAGTGCCACAGGCACATCAACCGACGCAGACCTCTCAACGCAGCTGTAGTCTCCGATCCGATGTCCAAGTGGCAAAGTCGAAGCAATGTAAGCAAGGCAGAGAGACTACCTAAGTAAGATAAGTTTGAAATTAGCTGGCGCTGATTCAGCCGGCTATTTGGACTAGTACCCTTGCACAACGTAGATGATAGCACACTCGACGCCAACCCTAAGTACAACCTTGACTTGCTGTGAATCGGAGAATGCTACCGCGTAGCCATACTGGAGCTATGTGATTCCGCATGTATCATTAGAGAGGCAAAGCACTAATAGTACTAATCAATGAGGTCTTGAGGATGTACTCATTGTTTTGGAAGTAGACAATCCTGGAGGTATGGCCCTTGCGTCAATTTGAAACTGGTACGGTTCTAGCAGTACACTGAAGTTAAAAGGAGCGTCATATGACGGCGATAGGTAGAAACGGCAAGATTATTCAGAGAAGGTGCACTCGCCAAAACATGCCTTGTACGACAATCGGTATTCCGAATCCACCAACACCGCGAACGACTGATAGAGGGGTAGAAAGACTGGTATATTGATTGTGCGACATCGAGTCAGGTCCAATCTAAAAATTACAAGTCAGGGAAGAAAGAGGATAAAGAGTCGAAAAAGTCGCGACGCGTCTCATTAAGTAGTGTGTCCCATCTCGCATTGCAGTGTTGGCACACCACATCCTCCACTACATCGATCGTCCCTCTCTCCTGTTTGTGGCTCCGCATCGTCCGAAGCGTAGACAAGACATCCATACTACGCATTATAGAACGATGCAAGACCACGACACGCCAGTAAATGTGCGGTTGGCACCCTCCCTCTGCTCTGCACTGCCATGTGTCAAGGGCCAATGACTCCAGGCGGTCGGAGATCCACCTCAGCATCCGCTCGCGACCCAACGCCACTTTTTCGCGGTCCGCCGGGGAAAGCAAGTACCCACGCACGCCCCGTGCATGGCGCGGAGCTTGGTGATGTTGACCATAAGTCGCATTGACCGGGAGACGCGCAAGATGATAGAAAGCCAGTGTCAATATCCGTGGTTCGAACTTCCGTGCAAGCCGGATGACAGAGGCCGGTTCTGGGGCGACATCGTCCATTGTTAGCCCGGGGGAGCTTTTCAGACGTCTTGAGTAAAAGGCCTCGCGTTCATCCCAAGCTTGTAAGCTTTGGGGCCAGTCCTCTCGAATGTAGGAAAGAATCGTCTCCTTCAGAGGGTCAATGGAAAACCGGTCAGCAAGTCTCAATGCCCCATACATCTTGAAGGCTATGTCAGGATCTCCTCTTTGTATTGGTGCTGCGCTAGATACATGGCTGGTCAGTTTAGTTTCAGAGGTAATCTGTCAACTTATACACGTGGATGGGCACTCACAATGGCTCATAGAGGAATTTTAGGAATATGTTGAGGTCGCGGGCGTCTTCCTGGAACTCAACAAGCGGTACACCATCGTAGATGTCTCTTTCGGACGATGATGAGTCTGGAAAGATGTGGTCGCTGAGTGCTTTTGAGTGTTTGGAAAGGATGGACTGGTGGACTCGGAAGTATGTATGGTTGCCTGTATGGTCTCGAGTAAGAATTACAAGGTTTCCGTCAGGAAAGTAGAGGTCTGGGTCATTTGAAATGTTGATACAGACGTCGTCTGAGTCCACAGACATTTTCACGAATAAGTTGGCTGCAACTGGCAAATTACACAAGTTCAAGCAAATGCATCCCCAATGGATACACGTCACTGCTTAAGGACCGTGTTTTTGATCGGAAGTTGGACAACTTCCGGATATTTCGAACTGTACATGCATGGTGGTAGAGTGAAGCCCTATGATCAGAGAACTTCCTTGAAGGCCGTGTGGCGAAATGGCATCGCGTCTGACTACGAAGTTCTTCAAATTTCAATCAGGAGATTGCAGGTTCGACCCCTGTCTCGGTCATGATATTTTTGATTGAAACCTACTATACACGATACGCAGGAGAAGAAAATTCTCAGTTTTAAAACTGACCTAGTTTCCGTATGTTGGATTCAGAAGCAGCGAGTGAATGATTATACATGTCGTATCAGCCTCCGAATAATTCCCTCATTGTTCAAGTGTAGTATGTGAGGTTTCTTCACTGTTAAGAGATTCACAGTTACCATCGGCCTGAACCATACACTAGCAGAGTTGTGGCTACATCATCCTATTTCAATTCCACCAACTGTTACAGATATGTCAATAGGGAATGGTGAGATGCTTGAGGCGTTGGTGATCAAAGGTACAGCCGCACGACCCCGCTCCGATGAGGTATGGGTAAGCATCATGTATACAGCCTGTGATAGTGTTTCGTTGAGTTTTGCATTGAAGGCTTGCCGATCTCAAATCAACATGGTAAGGCGTTACGCTCTGTTGTGATATTTAGTACATTCTCACCTCCAGTGGGCTGCCGTAGTTCAGCGTTGATGATCCTGAGCGTAGATTGAGAAAGATAATCTCGGGTTCCTAACGGACCACGTACCACTGTTCCCAAGGCACATCTTCTTCTCCCATGTATACCTGAAACCATGATTTCTTCGGACGTTTCTCTGAAAATGTGACTTTTATCTGGAAAGTGTGAGGGCAACACGGGATTCAAGCTAGGTGGCAACGGTACCTGGCCGCGTCTATCTGCGCCTCCTTCGATTCCTCTCCAGAACGCATCTACTTTATCGTTCACTAGCTGCTCCATTTCCGCATCCGAAACACCAGGCTGAGATTCCATTACATTATGCATTTATGGAGGTTCGTTAGTGGACGCACCATAGTCACATCCAGGACCTCGAATAGTTGCGGTTTGACGGTCCCAAGTAATCGATGGAATAAGATGGAGTGCAACATGCCTCTTAAGACATCTTTTGTTGTGAGCCGGTCCAAAACCTAGGGTACGCATCGCCACAGTCAGGCAGACTCTCGATTCATTCCAAGCTTATGCACCAAATCAATCGTTATTGTGGGGAAAGAGCCATTCCCTGTGGCCATGGTGATTGAGAAGATAGTGGGTTGAGTGCAGAATAGCCGTGTGAATTATCTGATGAGATTCAATTCTTTGCAGATTGATCACTAGCACTATATAAGTATGTAAGAGTTGATGATCTCTCAGCGAGTGAGCTCAGAGTACTGATTGGGAACATTACACATGGCGGCGAATCCGCTCAAGCGAGATACCAACTTCAACGCAGCCCGGGTAAAACTTATTGAATCTCTCAAATAAGTCAGAATCACCATCGTTTTCTTTTTTTTAAAATCCATTTAGCGTGCACGCGCTTGGCACCCGTTCTACACGGTCTACCGACAGGTGTTTACGTCTACAAGGGCCACGGGATTCCATACACCCCTGCCTACGTGGAGAATGAGAGGGCTGACGCTTCCAAACGTCGTTTTAGGGTGGCCTCTGGTAAATCCTGAGTGTGTGAAGGTCTGGGGGATTGCGACGGATGCTCACCCATACATAGTGAGCGAGTGAGACGAGCAGCGAGGTCACGGACCCACGGACCCACCAGCGACTCGACTTTTCTTTTTAGCGGGCGCAGGAGGTGGACTTTTTGTATCGATACTGGCGGCATTCAAGCTGGAAGTGGCGGACCACCCCCTGCTGCCCGCTACGCACGGGCAGCACTTGTCGCACCATACTCAAAGTCAACCTTACGCCTCACGGATGTACCAGGGGAGCACGGTCAAAAACGGCTAGGGAACGCCGGTCGGCTCATTCTCCGCGTACGCGGGGGGTCTGAATTTTCGTGGCTCCTGTAGCTATCAGTAGTACCATGCAACGTGGCGCCATGCGCCAAGCATGAATGAATTGATTTTTTTTTTTTTTTAAAAAAAAAGTGGCGGACCGTCTCCAATCATCATCGCTGCTTCTTTTTTCCCTGTGTTGAAGGTTACGTCAACGAACCGTCGCGTGTATCCTAGTTAGTAGAGTGCTCTTTCCGAATCCGCCTTGAGGGCTAAAATTGGATGAATCCATAGTCTCTGTCACTACATTTCAGAATCGGTCGCACCAGAACTGCTTGGCCCTATACGGAATGAATCCCGAGACTAGATGCAATGGAGGATTTGAATGACTCTCAGTACGTACGCGAGATGAGGTTCTCTTGAATACGCCTGAAGAGCATGCAGACTTGCACTGGTAATACCGTGACCGCTTTGAAGTCGACTGTCTGAAAGTACCTATGAGAGGTTTAGTCAATTAGAGGACCTCACACCTGAAAGGCATTTCCTGCTTCCTCAATTTCAATGCAAGATGGAAATCTTTCTGCCCTCAAGCATGCCAAAATAGGTCATGAGCGAGCCACAATCAAAGACTTACTAGTCATCGAGCTCCCATCTGTAAGTATCCATTGAAACTCACTGGACATCACTCACAGGCGTCACATAAAGGCACCTGTGTTCTTGGCTAGACTATAAGAGACAACGAAACAGGTGAAGTGTTGAACAAATATAGACAACATCAAGCCTGAAGACCCGCAGAAAAGAAAAGTTACTCGAATGACGCCTGAATGCTGAATGGAGTGCTAGGAACAAACGAATGTCAGACTGGACGTACTGCGTCGTTCAATGAATGAGCCCTACAATGTCCGTCTTATAGTCAAAAGAGTCAAGATGTTAACGTCCGTTCAGGCTAACAGACATCGTGGACAAAAAGTGCAAAACCCCGCCCAAATAATGACGCCGAAAGAGTGCCCACTGTCACAGCTGGAGCATTAAAGATTCGTTTCCACATGAGAGATGCAGTGGTTTGACTCCGAGGAAGAGAAATAGTCAAGAAAATCTTGGAAGAATACGTCGAGGTGGTCAACAGAGTACGGTGACATCAATCATTGATATGTCCGCGCTCTCAATCTTGAGAAGAGTAGATACAAGCTCTGGCGGTCTGATTTCGATGTTTTTTGTGGTTGGAGATCATACATTCGAATTAGGATAGGAAGACCTGTGAAAAGATAAGTCTTAGAGGCAAATTTAAATGATGTTAGTTCACATAGACAGGGATTGGAACAAGTACGGCCAAGGACATTAATGAATATGGAGTTCGAGCTGTCAAGGCCGATGCTCACCGCAAACGTATCACATCCACTCTTCCTTAATAACTATTTCCAATCCCGAACAGGCTGATTTCTTTATTTGATGACGATTTATTGAATAAAGCTGCTCTTGGGCGCACATGAGGATGTCCTAAGAAACTCGTTCTGTTATTCCCAACTCATACATTGATGGCTTTCGCTTGATGCATTGAAGACCAGCGTAAGTCGTCAGTTGCTACTCGTGGATAGGTCAGTCCAAAGTCACTACGTAGTCAACAGTGGGCGTGGAAGGGGAGAAGTTTGACCCGTACGGCAAGGGACACGCAGACATGCCGACAGCCGATCATTTCCCGGCAACCAACTTTTGACCTCCAACAACTTGTAACTTTCTCCTTCTTGACAATGGCTTCAGTCAAGTTAGCCACGCTAGTCATCCGTGTACGGCACTTTTGATACATTCATTAAGTCCAAACTGACGTTTTACAGACGATAGCGAAACCCATCAGCTCGCAGATCAAAGCTCAAGCAAAACAGTATGTTCGTTTGTTAGAAACTCATATTTTCTAATCCTGACAACGAATTTTATATAGACACGAGACATTCCGTAATATCTGTGTGAGCCTTGCTCAGCTACTATACCGCACAGAGATAAAGCTGCGCACCAATGTCATGGGTGAGCCTGCAAAACACATAAGACCACTCTCGGAGACACGGTGTGTAATCCGTCCATCAGTTCAAAAATTTCTGTCGAACTCTATATATCAAGGGCAATAGAAAACGGTGCCAATGCACTCGCGGAAGGTTTTCTCTTTACCGTAGCCGCCGTCCTGATCATCGGGGAAGGATTGCGATCTTCACAGAAAATGTCCAAACGGCGTGACGATGTTGATGAGCAACTCGACACATTAGGGACCCAGGTGACGGAGCTCACAACGCGTGTAAATGAGCTTGCAACGCGATGGGAGGATGAACTGCGGTATGAGAAGCAAAGGTGCGTGTGTTGCGCGCATGCGATATACAGAATCACGAGATACGAGACAATTTAACAGAAACGATGAACTCTCACGAGTCCTACAAAGAGTTGTAGAAATTGGACTGCGTGGTGGTTGGGCTGAGTTTGAGGAGACGCCGATACAAATACCTCGTATTCAACTGAATCCATCATCCTACAACTCGCCACAGCATACCTCAGTAGACTCACCGGATAATACCCAAAGCTCCTCAGAAACGCCTACATCACCTTCCTGATAATAAGGGACTCCCAATTGGATTTTGATCTCAACTTAAGCCGTAATATATCATGTGTTCGCATCTAATAAATACACAATAGTACAAGGATATGATGAGAAACGGATGAAAGGAATAGTATGTACGTGTTAGATAAAGGCGATAACCGTCCAAGTAGAGTATTGTTAGCCATATAAATACAGAGTGCAGTGCCGGGACAAAGTCGTCAAACCAATAGATAAGAGAGAGAAGAGAGAAGAAAGAAAAGACGCGCCAGGGATAATCACATAATGCAACACTGGTCATCACAGCACCGCTCACACCAGGTCTTCTTCCTCTGCCGGCCCCTCGCAACTTGAGCAGGGCTGATCACACCTGCCCTTCGCTTGATTTCGATTGTGTACTCCTTTTCCCCTTCCTCGGCCGTCGGAACATCATACCACCACCTCAACGTTTGTCCCTCCACCACCCATTGCCCCTGGCTCACTTTCACGGACACATCCACCAGCTTCCTTTCCTCCATCAGATCAACCTCCCCATCTCGTGTAAGTGGGTCCAGGCCAGATGAGACGGACGCAGGAAGGTTGACAGAGGAGGCCCACCGTGATCCTAGCGCACTGCTTCTCCCACTCGACATCACCGACCCATTCGTCTCGTCCCCACTCTTATTCGGTCTTATGTCTCCCTCAACCTTGGTCGTGCGTGGTCGCACAATATCCTCAGCACCAAAGTGGACGAGCGGCACAAAAATCTCCGTCGCCTTCTTCCTCAACCCTTTCTCGCCGTCGTCCTCCCCATCTCGATCCACCTCATTCGCAACCACCGCATCCTCCTCACTCACACGCACAACCAGCTTAAAACACGCCTTCTGGATATCAAACTTTATATCCTTAGGTGTACCAACAACCTTCGTCGGCCATGGGCGACAAAAGGCTCTAACTGCTCTCGCACCAGACGTGAGGAACCCGTATGGGTCCGACGCCCAATCTTCCAGACCCGGTTTCTTCTGCAGAGTTTGATTTTTATCCGGGACAAACATCGATCCAAGCGTAGGGAGAGTAAGCGAGGACGTGCCAGTGGCGTTTACGGCGGTGACGCTGGACTGCTCGGACTTGTGCGATGGAGCATAATGGTTGACAACATTCATTTTGCTGTGGTTGCGCAGGAGCATTGCACGGCTCCCACTCACAGCGGGGTCGTACAGCGCTGAAGGGTCATCGTAGCCATTAGATGTGTCCTCGAGACTCGCTTCTTGACGCGCCTCGTCCTCTTCCGGAAGATCATCCACGCTCCAAAGACTGAGGTCCTCCATGTTCCACCCGTCGCCCCAATCATGCGTGTGATCCGCACAATATGTCCATACCGTCCAATTAAGCCCATTGGATCCATCCCCTCCATTCAGACTGGCGTCCAGCGCCTTCTCTTGCCTTGAATAATCACCTTTGTACCGCCCTTTATCCGTCCACCCATACGATCGCTTCCTATCCATGTCAAACGGTGTCCCAATCTCTCCAATGATGGTGGGGTATGGCCCAAGGATCGCAGCATCGCTCTTAAGCATGCCCAGCTGCTCTTGCAGCGATTTGCGAATTGCGCTTTCCCCGATCTTCACCGCCTGAAGTGTGTTTGAGTACCGTCCCCGAAGTAGACCGAGCGCGTCCGCGTTGAACCAATTCCAGTGCCGTGTGATCAGCGTTAGACCATCATAATAATGCGGCGAGTAAGCGGCACGGCCCTTGAGTATGTCATCCCCGTCCAACTTCGGTGGCGGTGCGAACACAGGTGGCTGCACGAACAGTATCGCCTCTGGATGTGCGCGTCGTATCCGGGCAGCATACCGTAGGAAGTGTGGTCGCCAATAATCATATATGAACTCCACAGGCTCGCCGGTGGATGGAATGTAGCGGAAGTAATCTTCCCGTAGTACGAAGCCCGTTTCAATATCCCACACGCCATGCTGTGCCCAGAGACACGACCCAAGCTTCCATCGCGAGACATCGCGCTGCCAGCCCCAGCGCTTATGGATGCCATCCTCCGTTTCGATCGAAGGCTCCGCCCATATCTTGACACCTTTGGGGTCAATAGTTACTGACCCGTCGCGCGAGGGCCCAAGCGAGCCAAATGTCCAGTTGTCAACAGTCTGTGCTTGGCCCATGCCGAGTCGCAGAGACTGCGCGGGTGTGGGATACGAACCTTTTTTGAGTGTCGAGCCCTGGCCTTTTGGGGTTGTAGAGAGATTTTCCCACCCACAGAGACCTTCAAACGGCTCGTTGAGGCTGTCCCAACCGATCACACAGTCGTCAAAGAGGTCCCCTGCATCCCGTATCCTGTCTGCGAGGACACCGAAGGCCTCGATGTAGTGCTCTTGCAGATAATCTTGAATATTTCTGCCATCAATGACACAGTGGGGGGCAAAATCGCGACCGGCGAAGAAAAGGGTAAAAAGAGTCTGGGAGAGTAGACGACCGTAATTGGTTGACCAGATCATAGCGGGAAGGGTTGCGGGGTCGGCGATGTGTGCGAGAGGGTATTCACAATGGATGATGGCAGATTGGGTGGCGGTGAGGTTACGCGGGTCGATTCCACATGCTGTAAGTGTCCAGAAAGGAGCGCCAGAGCCTCCAGAAAAACGTGACCACTACAAAAAAAGTCGTCAGAAATAGATGAAGGCTGAGGGACAAATTTAGAACGACGAAACAAGAGTGCCAGTGTGATGTTGGGAACTATGACAACTGGCTCCTCGCGACTCCACGCGGAGAAGAGTGAAGGCAAACGAGATAAAGACTGCAGACAGTCATTTTCGTCTGTGTCAGCGTCTCGCAAGAGAGAACGACCGAGACGAAGGCTGGAAGGCTGAGACAACATCGATAGCCAACAACTTTCCATCTTCCGAGAATCTACGATAATAAGTCGCGATATCAATTCAACTCACAATGTCTTGGTGTGGGTCCATATAGACCTTGAAGCCATATGCCTTGCATTTACGCAAGACACGGATAGTATAGTCTATAAATTCATAGTCATATTTTCCCCTACGAGATATGAGCACGAGTGAGTAGATAGAGATGTTCACTTACGGTCCTGCATGTTCTAAAGCTTCCCAAGTGACCGGGAACCGAAGCATATTGAAACCCCATCCCCGCAAACGTGCCAAATGAACATCCGCCGAGCCGTCATCAATGTTGAGGGGTTGACCGATGAAGCTTTCGGTTCCAGTCTCACCATTCTCCCAAAAACCGTCCAAAATGTATGAGGGCTGATCAACCGGGGCCTTTGAGGAACCAGAGAGATTAACACCACGCAGAAGTAATGTGCGACCGGCATTGTCTATAAAGTTGCATGATGTTGAGTGAATGAAGGAGGAGGAGGTGGGATTGCTCGTTACAGGCGAAGTTGAGGGTATGCTTGGCATCGTTATGGGCGACGAGCAGCCCTTCTCGAGGAGAGGAGACGATGAGGCAAGCTGAGTGGAAGTGCCACAAACGACCGATCGTACGATTCCAGAATTATTGTCCCTGAGAAAATCACGTGACCGACGCGCGCTCCACGGACCACGGCCCGCCCTTGCCCTGACCAGTGAGACTTTTGGATGGTGGATTTTATTTAAGGCTCTGTCGCGCCCCACACAATCTTCCGATTGCACAGAAAAAATGACGTTCCTCATTCAGTTTCAACCCAGTCGATTACCATTCTTCGAATCCAAGTCAACACTTCTACTAATCAAATCGCGCTATGTGGGTATGTACTGATCACTCTGATTCAATTGAAGGCTTGACTCTTTGGACGGAAGATCGTATAATATGAATATCCGTCGAGGAGAAAGTGAATCCAAACTTATCATACGATCCGATTTGGCGATTACGTCGGCACGGTCCAGGAAAAGTAGTAAATCTCCATCTTCGTGAACAGTTAACTTCCAACCGACGAGCAGCGGAGCTACATGGAGGAATAACTTTGTACATTGTGGAGTACATAGTTGAAAAGCGTTCGAAATTCACAGCAACTCCCTACTCTGGCATGGAACGATCGTGCGACCTATTCGAACACGGAAATTGTGGGGTTTGTGCCTTTACAGTGTACGCGAGTTTGCCAAAGAAATACCAGAAGGAATCCAACCCTTGGAAAGTGATTTGAGCGCCGCAGAGCATCCGCCTAGGGCCAATCTTACATTCCAGAAGACGCCAAGGCCTATTCTAAAGGGGAGGGACTCACAACCTCTCGCTTGCAACTGCACCAAACTAAATCGTCAGATTTTCTTGTTCTACTCACGATAAATCAATGGATGCCCCTGCCCAGCTCTGCCCAGACGTCATGTATATGCGCACTTAACACTAGCCAAGAGAAACTGACCAAGGAGAGCTCACAAGATCGTTGGTCATTTAGTCTGTTCGCCTCTGTATATGTATGTTTGAGAAGTGAAGATAGATGAAGGGGGATTGTGTTCCTCGATGAGTAGGTTGGAGAACAAGTATGATTGATAGCATCCCCCACCCGGCCATCCCGTTAAGAGTAACATGCAACATTTACGGGAACGTGCACCCACGGGGCAACTCCGGACTTGGGCTGCCGTTCAGGTTAAAGCTGCATGACCAGGATATGGGAATTTCCAGGGACGCCTGTGGCCAAAATGAGAGTAAAAACGCATCCGACTCCCCGGGCTGTTTCAAAGTTGTTTGCCCGGCCCGGCCATGTTAGATAGATGGATCAGATGACAGACGTCCGGTTACTTTGGGCTATCCATATGGCTTTTCTATCTTGGAGAAATAATCCTGTGGCCATCATCAGAGTACCGACCGACTGATGGACGATACGAGACGTTGTGGTACATTCCATGATCATTGGATATGCGCAGCCTGCAGGGCTGATGCCAATCAAAAGGCCATTCCTTTGCTATTCATATGTCAAGGCAAAACATCGGTAGACATTTCTGTTATTTGAAAAATACTTAAGCTGTGTCTCCAGGTGCAGCAAATCACATGAAGTGGCGGGCCACATGTTACAGACTTTTGTAAGATTAGAAACGCCTGACAGAAAATGTTAAACGCTGAAACGACAGACCTTCGTCCCCAAGTCATCAAGCAAATGGAGCTCGAGAGTTGCAAGGTTCGAAGCATTCGGAATGAACTCTTGACCCGTTCGTTGTTATGCACGCAAGAATCGAGTGATCCGTATCTAACTCTGTTTCCCCAGATCGCGAACAGCCCGACAGGCGGCTACACAGATGGATCAGTCATTGGGACCTGAGTACTGAGTAACCGCCCCGCATTGTCCACTGGCGACGGCTATCCAGGCGAAGTGGGCGCTCTGACATCATGACAATAAGCCTCGGTGAGTGTCAAAGCTCTCGCCTCGTCGCACGCGCAAAGGCGGCGTAGGCAAAACTCGTATATCGCGGACATCGATGAACTGTTCATGCACAATGAGGTCGATTTTACAAATTGAAATTTTGATTGTTTCCACGTTTTGACCACGTGCGCTCCATCATTCTCTCAGTTCGAAACTGTCAGTTGTGTCAGTCGTTTATAGGACAGGTGATATACTTGTGCCAGTGAACGCGGATTATCTTTATCGCTTGATATTTGTTCGTACATACTCTGCATGTCTTTTCTGATCCGCCTGTACCAATGCTAACCTTGGGCCGATCAATCTAGGGTGCTACGTAGAAAGAGCTACTATCAGTCTTTGGATCCTCTCGAACCCGCATTGGTTGTCGAACATCTAGTCGATGGGATTGGAGCATTCTCCCACTTTCTATTGCTTACAAACTCGACGAGGCTACAGTACGCGATGGCAAAGTACCTAAGTGAAGTCAACGTTACCGTTGTCGAGATATCACCGCATGAAGACTACTAGGTGACCTGCCGATTCGACAGAAGTGCACAGTACAGAGGACGGGTCACAAGGCTACGATGGTACGGCAAGACTTCGGCGACAACTTCTGATCTGCGTAATAGCGTCTTTTTGTACTCCGTGTACGCATGCATATGCTTTGTTCGGAAAAATAATGATTTCATTTTGACGGGAACTCTTCGGATACATGGTGAACGCCTCACGATGGTACGTAAGTCGCTAAATCATTCGCGATACTAGCACTGACCCACTCATCTCTGTGTAGTAACTCGTCGGCGTACCTATCTCCCTGCCAAGAATTTGAGAGGCCGTTCAACGCGTTGGAGAGGTACTCCGGATTTTCCCCGCATGCCCATGTTCGCCTTTGGTATAAATGGTGGCCACAAAATCTAGGAATTTCCCAGTTCGACAACTACCCTCAGTTGAAATACTCCTTCACATTCATCATGTTCCCCAAAGCTGCTCTTACTGCTCTTTCTTTCCTTGCCATCGCTGTCTCTGCCCAGCAGGTCGGCACTTCAACAGCCGAGACTCACCCCAAGCTTCCTTGGTATAAGTGTACCAAGTCTGGCGGATGCGTACAACAGAGCAATGGCGCCGTGACCATGGACGCTAACTGGCGCTGGACCCATTCCGCCGCCTCTGGCAGCTACACCAACTGTTACACCGGCAATGCCTGGGACTCCACCCTCTGCCCTGACGACGCCACCTGCGCCGCCAA
>JAGGAX010025102.1:0-28181 GCA_017657335.1 Termitomyces titanicus | reverse complement strand
TTTTTTCATCTCGGGGGGCTTCGTAGAACTCAGTCGAGATGACCCTTAGCTTACTAGTAGGCTAACACCAGTGGTAAGCGACTTCAAAGGAATTTTCTTCGGGAAGTCATCCAGTGCAAATGCAACTTCCGATGTCATTCATTGTCTTGGCAAAAGGCTCAACAAACCACACTTGCGGGAGACCTAAAATAATTTTTATGTGATGTTACAAGGTTATAACTACTTTTTTCGCGGTATCCACCCCTATGTTATCGATATAGGCCATGATGTTGTCCCGTGACTCTTCGTCGTCCCAGTACGATGATGTCTGAGGGGAACAAGTGAGTCAAACGTCAGGAAAAGTACACCGACTCGAGACGGACCGTTATAGGTCTAGTTATAATCTGCCTTTCTGTCACCCTAGAAACTATCAGGATCTCATTAAGATCAGATTGACTTATTGCTGTCGTTTCTGCTGAATTGGCATATCATATAAATTACCAAAAACATGTTACATATTGAGTTCATGAGATACCTTGATCGTCATGTGAGGGTTCACTACGTGAATTGTTGCGATGGGTGAAGCAAGCATATTTGTACTGATCGAGGAGCGGAAGACAGCGCGAGAACGGATGCCAATCGTATGTCTCCTTTAACTTGATCAGAAGCACGTATCAGGGTAAAATATAGCTCAAACTTCTAACTCACCGGATCGGCCAAATAAGATGGGGAATATTGTGCTTTATATCTCATTTTTTGACATGAGTGGATGTAAAAGCCTGGCGGGCATCACTCATACTAGTAAGCAGCGAGTATGAAGAAATGAAGTCCGACCGACCCATGTACAGAAAGCCCATCCCTGGTGCACCCGCGTCACGCAGCTCGCGAACGATAGATATCTCTCGCAATGCACTTAACTGACCCATTGTCCTACTCAACAATGAATTCTTTGGGTTGTGAAACTCAAACATACTTTTCCGAGCGAAAACTTCTCCCAGGCATCATCGTACATGAAATAAACACTCGATACACATTGCGGGAGAATGTCGATAACACCCATGGCAATGAGTTTTCCGTCCAGCCTATAGAGTTGGTGATAAGATCCATACTTTCGTGGTAAATGAGAAGGCACTTCGTTACTAGTAGCATATGTAATTGGCTCCTCCTTGTCAAGGTAAGAATAGTAATTTGTCAAAATGCAGAATGCACACCAGAAGAGGAGATTCGACAAGGAAACGTTTGAAACCAGAAGATGTAGAGCTGTCGTTGTGAATATTGGTCTGGTATTTCCGGAACAAGATATACTTCTCCTCGGTAAAGGATGAAGGTTCGATGGTAGTCTATGGAAATCAGCAAGACGTTTACAGAATATCTATTCTTCGAAATGTACCTCAAAAACATGAAGCGTTTTGGTAGCTTCGTCAAGGAACCCGGTTTCTGAAGCATGTATAGATTCGCACAGAGAAAACAGAGGCGTCTTTGCCCCCTTCCTTTCAAACCTTGCAAACATTCAGTCAAGATGACCGATGGGACATATGAAATGGGCGTAGTACGAGTTGACATCAGAATCAGCCTTCATATGTTCGGAGTCATGACCAGCGATGACAAAACGATTCCATCTGGATGTTCTTAGAACACATCGTCGCATGTTTTACTCGTACACAAACCGATTGACCAACTTTCTCTGGCTTTTTGAAGCCTTGAATTCTATTGCGTCCAGTCTGAAGGCTCGATTTGTCAAATTGGAATGAAGAAACCAGAAAAGGAGGACCTGATGGTGTATTGCGGGCAGCACGTCATTTTCATATCGGGCTTATAGCAGAATGTCCCTGAAGAGACGTCGTGGTCACTTGGGATGTTCTGTAGAAATCGTTTAACTTACCTGAACGGCGCCAACCACGATCTATCATCTTCTGATATACCTACAATTGCCGTCTAGTATATCGGGATGACCTTTTTCAACTGAGGACGCACACTGCAAGATAACCTCAAGGCAGACAAACTTGCGGTGTGTTCACTTTCGCCAGGAGGGGAACAATAGCCACATTTCGACGAATAGGGACCAGAAGGATTCACAATAGACTCTATAGGCATGGAAGGTCAAGGAAAGGTTAACGGTTTACATAAACGATTCGTCCATAAGTACAGAGCTACTTATATGTAGTCATGATCAACTATCATAAACAGGATCTTTTAGGCACCCTTGGGTGATAGAGCCGTGCTTGTGTCAAATGACTGCAAAATTTCTACGTTATAAAGCAGAAGTCGGTAGTTGTCATGGATTGTTGGTTCAGCCAATTGGACCAGTCCCGCTCTTTCCACAGCGTACGGGACGGATTAGATTTTCGTTGCCTCTAGGTTGTACTGCACATTCTTCCGATACTTGGTCGCCAAGTCTGCTGCCGTCTTGATATACGCATTGGCACGTAAAATTTCCTACACTACTGTTGATACAGAGAAGCGCACATCCATTAACCACGTACCTCCATGCAATGGTTGAGCTCAAGGATCATCTCTGTGCATTTTGACTAGACAAAGCATAAACACTTTACGACAATTAACCAATAGGTAGGGACCTCACAGCGTTTTTGAGGATCCGTTCAAGCAGAATGGCTTGTCGTTCAGCGTGTGGATTCTCCATATTTGTTGGACCTTGACGTGAAAACCTAAGATTTTGTTTGTCACGCGTCTCGTCACACAGTATGAAAAGGTATAATTTGTTGTGTATGGTAAATGTACAGTGAGAGTATACTTATGGAAATACTGTATGTGGAGTATGCATGGTGATGAATAGAATGTATGTACTGGAAAAGCGCTCAACCCCACCCATCCCAACGACCAAATCGTCTAAATTCTTGTAGCACACATTCCCTGCTCTCTTTTCTCTCCTTGTCTTGCTCCTTCTCTTTGCCTTTATCACGACTAACAACCGATGATACAGTAGAAGGTCGGCGTTGTGTGGCAGGTGTCCGAGGAGATGAGCTTGGTATTGGATTGGCCGTAGATGATCGAGAAGACGATCGGTGTTGTGGTAGGGATAACCGATACCAGCCGCCGACATAAGTCAAGGCGATAAGCTGGTACTCTGGTGTTCCTTCTTGTCCTGACTTGTCAGAAGGACTTGTTTTGATCCAACCAACAACACATCGCTCTTCATCTGGGACATCCTCCGTTGGAGAGCGCGAAGTGGGCGCAGAAAAAGTTATATGAGATGATTGTGAGGGTATCCGATACTGAGCATACGACCATTCAGAGTCAAAATACTTCGGAAGAGGAAGGAACGGGGTTAAAGGAGAGAAGGTAGATTGGCGATTCCTGTGCATTGATGAAGATCAATCAGGTTTGTGAGCATGGAAATGAATGAGGACTTACGATGGACCAGAAGCAACTAGAGTGAAGATATGAACCGTGCCTTTGTCACTCCAGACGCAGAGTTCTTGTTCGTCAGGTCGAAAGGCCACGCCATAGATATATGCCTTATCCGTGCCTCTCCGAAACTCTCTTACAAGCTTTCCAGACGATGAATCCCAAACTCTCACCAGAGTTCCACGAGATGACGTCGTAGCAAGCAAGCGCCCGGAAGCAGGTACCGATAACGTGGTCAACGCAGTCTCGTGAGCAGCTATAATCGAGACAGGATGTTTGGTAGAGGCTTGTGGAGGCTTGCGAGGTGGCGATGGTGGAGGCGGACCAATTGGTATTTGGGGGGCACATGGGGGTAGATGAATTAGTTGCACATGGCCCAACTGGCGCCCAGCGATCGTCAAAAGGGTCGAATAAGTAGCAGTCGCCATTGCAAGTAGACCTGCATAGAGAACATGAACATTTTGGGCAGATTGCTTATTGGATAAGTGTACCTTTAGGATTATCACAGGTGTCCCATTCCGCATAACGTGTCACCTGTTCTCCAATCTGGAATACGACCACTCTGCGGCGAAGGGCGACGGCAAGCCAGCCGCGTCGACATGCGAGACCTCGCACACGTTCTCTAAACTCTAGTTCCGCAACTTCCGTACCGAGAGCATCATCCCAGAAAACAACCTTGTTTGGAGGATATAGAGGACTTCGGCCACCACCAACAAGGAAGAGAATGTTCGATGTATGGAATGGGACAACTGCTGTAAGGGTTCCTCCTGTTAGTTCTGGAACACACGGATGAGCTAATAGTACAGAAGTGCGATAGAATTGAAATACCGCGCTTTCGAAGGAGCTTCAGTGGAGACGTCCGATAGACCGCAAATCCAGCGGAGGTTGATGTGGTGAATATCTGACAATCAGAATCAAAGCGAGCGTCGAAAATGTGTACAGGGGTTGTAGAGGTGATAGAATGGCGTCCAAGATTCATGAGACAAGGGGAGGAGCAGGCGATGGACGAGAGGGAGGCTCATGGCCGTTTGTCCCAATTAGGCGACACTGGGAGCTGACACAACGTGTTGACAAGATCACACCTGAGTCACATATCTGGACAATGATTCTGCCTCTTCGTTGATTCCTTATCCTAGTTTCAACTTCATCTGCTAACGGTGGTCGAACGCATTCATTTGACTGGCATCTTGTTGCATCGATGCTCCTACAACTGCACTTCGACGCCCTTTCCTCAGGCCTTCAAATGGAAACTCAGACGGTTCTGCTTACGAGGGAATTGAACAAAGATTCGATTACTCCTTATCCCTGTCAGACTGTTGCATTGTTGGCCTGCTTCTGTCATACCGTACCACGACTGATCCTGATCCGCTTGAGTACGTTCTTTCTCTTTCAGACTGCATGAATGATGGCCAATACGGAGGGACTTCATTTTAAAGTCCTTTCAATTTGATGATCATCCAAGGAAAGAGTTGTGTTGGGAGTTATGAAATTATCCTGGCTTTCTATAAGAAGTCTGAATCCGTTGAAGTTGAACGTTGATTGAACTAGCTTGAGCTCGAATCACCAAACATTCACGATGGAAGGGCTTCCATTCTTAACTCTTCTCTCTATTCGCCATAATGATGGCAAACCTTACCTACTCCTTCCCGCGTCTAAGCATCCTGTGCTGGGCCCGAGTACCGTGAAGGTCATCTGTTGAACCTTATCCCTATTTAAATATCGAGTCAAGTTTCAATGCATCGTATCCGCACGTTATCGCACTGAACCTCTCATCCTAATGTCTGCCCTCGATGCAACGCCAGCCTCCATGATTGGAACATCGTTGCAGACCCCATCGAGATCTTTCGCGCATGCACTTGCCCGAACGCATGAAATTGAAGCACTCATGGCCGCACATAATTATCAGGGCAAATTCACCACTCATTCGGGCTTCGATATCGAGTGCTTTCTCCGCGGAGACCTTAAGGAAGTAATTTATTTTCACTGTCCGGCACAGGCAGTGAGTAATACATTCAAAACCGATCTCGACCGACTGTTGGCCCCTTACGCGGTCCACATCCTATTATCAAGAGCTCGAGAACCCGCTTTCTCGGCCATTGCCTACAGTGATACTCAACTAGCAGTTTGAGAGGGTTATCGTGGAAAACTACCGGATGAGACGGAAATTAGGCGTGAGTGTGAGTGATTAGCGGACGTCTCGACTCTGAAAATTGTTCTAAGTACAGGCAGCCAAGTTCGTACATACAATCTTGATGCAGTTATGGTATACAGTTGATCAACTACCTGTTGGATACAAGGCTAACAGTACAAGACAGGAAAAAGATAGGAGGGAGATGTACAGAAATCAGCGCCATGCAGATTGATCACAGACACTGCTAAATAGCGGTCCATCCGATGACCATTCTTCAAATCCGAAGACAAGATGGGGGATGGGGTGGATCGTCAAACAATCTTGCGAGGTGTCGTGTTATTGGTGATATTAGTGGGATTCCACGACTTGGGTGGTCTTAAATCAATATGAGCGAGCTGCTGGCGGGCTGCCTTAAACTCGAGCTCTTCGGCCTGATACTGAGCTAGGAGGGCTGCACGGGCTTCGGCCTGTCTCTGAAGCTCTGCTTCGGATTCATCGGACAGATAATCCGTAAAACCTCCGTCAGAGGTGATAGTGCTATCAGTCATTGAGTCACTGCCGCTGCTACTCGACGCGCTTGAGAGTTCTTTCGTGGTCGATCGGGGTATTGTGGGTCGTTCTACAGTCCGTGAGACAAGGGAGGGTGATGATTTTGCAGAAGTCGTGTCCTTGGTATTTGAGACGGAGGAACGACGGACCTGACGGACAGGACTTTGATTGGGAGGAAACCGGCCTTCAGCTGAGACCTTCGAGGATGAAACAGAAGGCGGCGAGGGAGAACTCAAAGGCCCTTTGTGGGTGGAACTGTTACGTCGGGGAGGTAGAGAGGCATCCAAGTCCACATTCTTACGCGTGGGTGACGAATTTGACGAATGCGGCCGATCAATGCGTCGTTCTGCGCTCTGACGGCGTTGAGCCTGGAATTGTTCCATAGTGGATGTGGTTGGAACAGATGTGGATACTGCAGCTGAGCTGGAATGGCGAGACAGATTGTTACCAATCGACGAATGAATCTGCTTCAGACTGCTCGACCACTGCTTCGAGGGCACTGCAGATCTTGACAAAGATAACGACCTCGAAGGACTACTATTTGATTTGCGGTCAGGAGGGCTGGAGCCCTTAATGGTGCCCGCTCGCCCAACGCCGCTAGGGACAGGACTTCCCCTGGGGCCAAGACTCTCTAATGCAGCCTTAATGTCAGGAGGGATGGGGACTTGATGTATTACGCTGACGGATCTCCAATCCGCAGGCTGTATAAACTTGTGTTCGGCGAAAGTGGGGGCCCTGCAGCACCCGGGCCAGCCAGGATTGGCGAAACCGGCCTGCTTCGGCGGAGGATTTGTGTGCGCCCACTGTGGAGTATAATGAGAAATATATTTGTTGAATGACTGTGAACGAACCTTGCAGTATCCGCAACCGTTGAATGAATCGACTGCTCGAGGAATTGAGCACACCCTCACAATAATGGAGGGGCAGTCTGGTTACCTTCCGCATTCTTGAGATAAGAGACGTCTATACGTGGATGGAGGTCTCGGTTGCGACAGATATCGCGAACGTGGGGACACCTGGAAAGGTGGTCTGAAGCTGGCTGTGTGGCGAGGGCGTGTGACGGACCTTGGATGGAAGAAGACCTTGCACATGGGACAGACATTGACGGCCTGGTCGATGGAGCCGTGAGCATAACACATTTGGTGGGAGAGAGGGAGGAGGGAGGGAGAAATCAACGTGTTTGTGTTGGGAAAGGACTATTAGAGGATCAGCATGTGGTTCCCTGTCTGCGTTGCTGATCGGTCGGCTAGCCATGGGGGCTCCCAAGTCCATCTCTTGCCCGCAGCCGATGTCCTAGCCCTTATATACTCATTGTCGCCACGAGCCGACCAAGATCTTGCTGGAGCTAAGCTCTGGCCCTCCTCATGTCCAACAACGACCACGCTGCACGGCTCAGGTCGCCGAAGATGGCAGGTGATGCCCAAAGATCCCCGATTATCGACTGTACAGCCTTCGCCTAGCCACATGCCCTGTCCTATCTCTCTTCCTCTATCATATCATGGGCAAATCCCAGAGCAAACTCACCCCAGACGAGCTCGCTAATCTCCAGAAAAACACTTACTGTGCGTTTCCTGTCTCTCTCCTTCATTCTCTTCTCCAACACTGCCTCAGTTGATAAGAAGGAGCTCCAACAATGGTACGATAGCCCCACATCTAATCATTTTCTCACTTCTCAGTCCACCGCAGGTACAAGGGTTTCCGCAAAGACTGTCCATCAGGCCACCTCAACAAGGAAGAGTTCGGCCATATATACAAGCAGTTCTTCCCGTTTGGCGATCCCGGAGACTTTGCAGATTATGTTTTTAACGTCTTTGACGGCGACAAGAGTGGCACCATCGACTTTACTGAGTTTATATGTGCCCTCAGCGTTACCAGTCGTGGCCGATTAGAGGAGAAACTCAAGTGTATGCGGTTCCTCTCTTGTTTAAACGTGTTTCCAATCTGACTTTGCCATCATTGACGTAGGGGCATTCCAATTGTATGACATTGACAAGGATGGGACGATCACCTACGACGAGATGCTTCAAATTGTGCAGTCCATATACAAGATGACCGGCGAGATGGTCAAGCTCCCCCCAGACGAGGACACCCCGGAGAAGGCTGGTCCAGTATTGGATTTTGGTTTCCGCAGCTCATTCTTTAACCCTTCCAGCGTGTGGATAAGATATTCCGGAACATGGATCGTAATAAGGACGCAAAGCTCACATATGAAGAGTTTGTTGAAGGCAGCAAGCAGGACCCAACAATTGTCCAGGTGAGTGGCATGTGTTCGCTATATGGACGCCACTAATGTTTTGCCAGGCGCTATCACTTTACGATGGCTTAGTTTGATTGTAGAGATATTATTATCAGACCTCTGGCAATGTATTGCAAAGCCTTGGGTTATCGGCGCAGCTACGCCAGGCATCCCTTGTTGTATTCTCCACGTACGTTTAATGACTTATTTATTGTGCACAGAGACGCTTGGCGGTAGCATCTATCTTAATATCTGTGATTGTCGGGTATGTATGATGTATTGCAGATGGATTTAGAAACTCGGCCTGTTTTCGACATAGGGTCCATCAGTACCAGCAAGCACCGAGGTCTCCGATAAGAGTCCATTCAATTGTTTATTACGCAGAGAATAATTTCCCATACTTGCGTAGCACTCTATCCTCAACATCCGTACCAACCCAAGAATAGAGACCTTGTGAAAATGCAAGATTATCTATTTCGGCCTTGAACAGCTTGTTGAAGTCTTGTGGCGCGCCAGGTGTAGCTGCTCCAGCTGTAGCAAATGGAGAGGCGGTCATATCACGGGAAGAGTCAGCAGCTTAAAAGTAATTGTAAGTCAATGTCAGTCGACTTTGAGCATATTCTTCACCATTGTCGCCCCCAAGAATGAGATGATAAAGGCCATTGAGACCAAAGAAGTTTAGGAAATACCATGACAAGGACGATACCCAACGCACATCCATGTCAGGAGTTTCAATGCCACGCTGCAGCATGGATTTGAATCCAAGGGTTAAAGGGAACGGAAGCTTGACTATTTATGATAAGAACGCTAGAATCACAGCAAAGAAGAGACGCACTCAACACGAAGCCTTGGAAGAAAAAGTTGATCCAGCCCATTATCACCATTTGTGGCACCATCATCACCATCTGAGTTTTCATGCCCGCCATCATACCATCCATAGCAGCAGGATCCATTGGGTTAGGTGGGATAGGAGGTGCGTCGCCCTTCGGTGGCCCATCCTTCAGGTATGTTCCAGCCACGAACGCTTGCGAAAGATGACGCGATATGGAAGTGTAGAACTGCGGAGGGGCAGGCGAGTTAGCAGACGTGGCACGGAGAACCTGTGACCGTATAAGGGCTCGCCTGAATTAAAATGAGATCAAATAAATTGTGGTGTCAATGTGACGTACTGTTCACGGATGGCTTCCAAGGTCTGCTTTTTTGAAGGAGACTGAAGCAATATCACTACATAGTGTCGTAGGACCCCCACCAGGATCTGGTCGTGGCAGAAGCTGGTCTGAAAGTTTGGACACGAGTGCTATGACAGAGGACACGTACCATCACCAGGGTGATGGGGAAAAGAACCCAGTCGCGAATCTGGGGGTCAAGATACAGAGACACCCTTCATGATTTGAGTCAGGACATGTCAAGCTGAACAGCAGAGACGGAGAACGCGACCTACGTAGAGCTCGACATGGCTGTTGTAGATTATGATCACTGGCACTTTGTTTCTAAATTTGGACCGAGTTTTCGGCAGCTGCGGCGGGTCACGGTTGTACTTCATCCTATTCTACTTACGTCTCCCTGGTGGAACACTATCTCTTCTGCACAACCCTGGGCTTGAAATGAACAGCGCACCAACAGCTCTCTTTGAGTCATATGAGCAGGACTTTAAGCAGTTCATTGCAACAATTGGCAAGAGGCTCGAAGGAGAGGATAGCAATGAGCGCGGCGGTGAGATAGCAAGCAAGCTTGACAATTCCATACTGACGTAGACTAAATCTTAGAAGAAAGAAAGGCTACTTTGAGGAGAGTGGACATGGAGTTGGATGAAGCGGATGAAATGGTATTGCTCTGTCATGTACCACAATGTATCAGCACATCTCACAATTAGCCCAATTGAGGTCTCACAAATGGAAATAGAAATACAAGGAATACCCCAGTCTATTCGTTCGGAATATCACACACGTCTTCGAACAGCGAAAGGCGACTTGACCCGGTACAAGAAGCTACTCAAGGAACAGCGCAGCCAAGTCGCTCGTTCGGACTTGCTCTCTACTTCCCAGCCCTTTGCAACATCTGACGAGCCATATGGATCAAATAGTGACCGTGTAATGCTGCTAGCTGGTACTAAGCGACTCGAAGATGGGACCAAGCGACTGCAAGAGTCGCAACGGATCGCGCTAGAAACCGAAAATCAGGGGGCCGATATACTAATGAACCTACGGACACAACGAGAGCAAATTGAGAGTGCAAGAAATACGGTGAATTTTTAAGAGCCATCTATGATTTGGGCCTCGCTGATGCGGAATCGCTCCTCATCAGCTACATACTGCAGACTCTTCAATAGACCGCGCTTCTAATACACTGAAGAAGATGATAAGAACGTATGTGCTTTGTCTTATTCATGAAGGCTCTGTCAATCCCGGCCTATAGATTTGTCTGACATAGAGGATATCTAGGATGTACAAACAACGAATTGTTACCGCTGGTATCATTGTGATTCTCCTTCTCCTCATCGGTTTGATTGTGTGGAGTAAAGTCACCTAAATAAAGCCACACGGTCTAGAGAATCATTTCAGAGAGCTCAGCGCTCATGTATTGTTTCTGTAGTGACATGTCTCTTTTGCTCAATCATGTCAGTTGTCTCTTCATAGTCATTGCATATTTTACAGAAATTATGTGTTTGTTATGTTTCTAGTATTGACGGTAAAGTATCTGTTATACACAAAGCACCTGCGTTGGTGACCATGCCTAGCCTAAGGAAAAGAGTCCACAAGCGAAAAGACAAAAATGGAGGTAATAAGAAAGCCAAAGAAGTCATTCTTCACAAGTCATACACAATGACTAGGTGGCATTGGAGTACCCGCCTCCACTGCCACCCTCGTCTTAACCACGTCCTCTCCGAGCCTGTTGATGCATGTTTCCTTGTGGTGTGGCAGGATTACTGGAATAGCCACCATAGGGGTTTTCAGGGCTGTGATTTGGAGGCCGTGTTACGTTTTGGGCAGCCCGCCCCTGATATACATCGTGCGGGTCGTAACTGTTGCCCCCAGCAGGACCTGGGTGACCATATGGAGTATTAGCAGCCCTCGCACCATCAACAAGAGATTGCTGGGAAAATGGGGCGGCTGCCGCAGCGAGATGAACGGTACTTTCATTGTCGTCGTCGTACATCTGTCGCTGCTGGTAATTGTCTTCGTGACCAAGAGACATTGACGAGGACTGAAACTGGGTATAGGAACCTGGCACTTGATGAGTGGAATATGGGTTATATGCGGGCATTGGGGGAGGGTAATCTCCTGCTGTGATCGAGTTTTTGTCGGAATTGTAGTGGTAGTAGTCCTGTGTATAGGTGCTCGGAGCTGGGACGCGAGTGTTCATGGAAGTGGCGTCGTCGAAGTCGTCATCAACAGACAGGTTCGGAAGAGTAGGCTGAGGAAGAGGTTTTGCGATCATCTCTCCTTTCTTGTTCTTTAAGTGTGAGAAATCACCCTGCGCCTCTTTCTGAGCGAGCTTAGCCGCATCAGCCAGACGCTGCTTCTGTCTACGCTTGATCACAGCATCAATTCGCTAGCAATGCCACATTAGTAATCTGTCAGCAACAGAAGATCATACACAGCTTACCTTGTCGACTTTATGACAACAATATTCCTGTATTGATTAACTAGTAAGTACTGTGTAGTCTTGTTTGACTCAAGTATTTCAGACCTTGAGATTGCCCTGGATGTGACAAAGTAGGGGGATGTAACAGATGCCAGCGACGATGAGGAGGAGTAGAGATCCAGCGAAGACCAGCACAGTGAGAAAGGTGGTCACAGTCAAAAGAGAGGTAGATAAGCTCTTGTTGTTCGCAAACCACTTGCCAATGTCGTACCAATCGCCGTCATTGGTGTGTTTCACGAGATAGATAGCGTATAGAGTTAGAGCATTGATGGTCTGACGAGGAGCATCGGCCAACAGAACCCGCTTCCAACCTGAAAAATTACATCACATCAATAACAGCGACGATAATCACTACGGGTTGAACATACTTTTGAACGTGAAGAAGACGAAGAAGGCAAAGTCGTCACTGGTCTTAGTGGAATTGCTGATATGATCGAAGAAACAGAAGTGGTCATACGACCCTGTTGGGAGACGAGTTAGAAGAATGAAAATTACGCGGGGAGCGCATAGCTCACGGAGGGAATAATAATGATTAGCCATAACGTTGGTGAACGCGTAAGAAATGTCTCTGCTTGCGATGATCTTCTTAGACTTCCGCGCTTCATATGCCAGCTGCGAATATATCAGTATCTGGGGTCGAAAACAATAATTGCTTTATACCAAAAGGAAGGAGAAGATGATACAGCCCACAAACAGCCATCTGCCAGTCTTAAAAGGAATAAAGATACAACCATCCGTTGTTCTGCATTGATTGAAAATCTCGTTTGACCAAGCGTCCGTGGACAACATAGTTACAGCGGAGAATATATCGAGCATGTAAACCATGAAGGACTTCAGCACAATGATATACAGCCAGAGGTATCTGAAAAAGGCTTAATAACTGGTTGCGAGAATGACACAAAGCGCACTTCATTCGCATAACGAAGCCATTGTCGGTGAACTCTCTTGTGTCGACGAAGTCAAACTGCAGTGACGCATGGTTTTAGCTTTGACCAACCCATGTGGCAAGAGTGGTTACCTTGTGATCCGCAACCACTTCACGTTTCCATTTTGAACCACCACACATGTTTAGGAAGGACAGAAAATGAAGGGTATCCGTGGACCAGCACCAGCCAGTCGCAAGCTGAAAAGAATGGTTTGTTGAAAGAACGGTGAGCTAGGTTTGAGCTTAGTGTGGTCAGCGGGGGGAACGCTGGGGAAAGAAAGTGGGAAGTCGATGGCGTAGAGATTGTTGAGCAACAAATGGAAACAGTGGCGCGTCAGTTCTCTTTGGACCATCGACAACCACCCGTTGATCATATTCGGCAAACGCCGTCGACTTCTTGCAACAATGACTACTGTACAAAAGATAAAGGTCAGCTCAAGCTCTCCAGCGTCCGCCTATTGATTTCGAACGGAGATTTAGGAAATCGAAGATGAGATGGTCTAATTTTCCATTGTCAGATCCTGCATAAACTGACCCTTGTTCAGGCTAAAAGTACCGATATTTCTATCTCGCTCAATGCGAACCAACAACTCATTTATGCGAACCAGCTCAAAAAAATAAGGCTACAAGCTACCACCTTGGACAGCTCAAAGCAAAACTTGCCAAACTCCGACGAGAACTCATATCTCCGTCGAGTGGAAGCGGAGGGGGTGGAGGCGGCATTGGCTTCGATGTAGCAAGGTCAGCACACACCTTCGATAAACATCTTCTTGTAGGTTTCACCATGGAACAGGACCGGTATAGCAACAGTTGGATTCGTTGGATTCCCCTCAGTCGGAAAGGTCCGTCCTACTGATCATGGTGCAAAATAATTTCCTAAAGCCCTCTCATCCTTCACCTAGTCAACACTCATGTCCAAATTAACGGGAACACATTCTGAAACATCCGAAATCGATTTCACGACTCTTACCACAGTACCCGGTACGCTCAAAGTACACGGAGCACCTATACAAATTTTGGATCTTCGTGGGTTTAGTCTGAGAAAAAGTCAATTTGAGTGGTTCTGATTTCTTGCTCAGCTGGTATAATTGAGGGTGCTAATGACGGTAGAGGTAGAGGTCGCCAAGGTATGTTATGTTTTGTAGCATGTTACAAACTTTTGAAACTCGTTCACAGTTATCGCTGGTATGCATCCCGTGATCCACAGAGACTTCAACTAAAAACGATATCTGGGTCCAGTTGCTCGCACCTGTAATCTTATATTTATCGTTCTCGACGTTCTAAAGCCGCTTGGTGATAAGAAGATCATTGAATCTGAGCTAGAAGGCTTTGGTATCAGGTTGAACAAAAAGCCACCGTCCATCATCGTGCGGAAGAAGGATAAAGGTGGAATTGCAATAACTAATACTGTGCCGTTGAGCAATATCGACCACGATGAGATCAAGGCAATTCTCAGTGAATACAGGATTAGTAATGCAGATGTTGCTATCCGAGAACCTAATGCCACTGCCGATGACCTGGTTGACGTGATAGAAGGGAACAGGTGGGCCCCATTTTTTACCTTCGAAACATGACCCACCGCTACATCTCCACTTAGAGTCTATATTCCAGCATTATATGTAAGTATACTTTCTGTTGACCTGGCAGGACATGTTGCTAAGCATTAGATCAGGTGTTGAATAAAGTATAGATTGGTCAATATAGTAAGGTGTTTACTTGCTAACATATGCTCCCAGATTGATGCGATATCGATCGAAGAACTCGACCTTCTGTGTGTGATCTCGAATTTTCCCAACGTTTTTGTTTGTCATTCATGATTTCTGTTAGATACAAGATTCCCATGTCCGTGCCGATATCATCTCGTGAATGGCTTAATGTCGATGAACTGGTTGATAAAATGTGGGAAACCCTGGACCTTGTCCGCGTGTACACCAAACCTCGGGGGTTGCCTCCAGATTATTCGCAACCAGTTGTCCTCCGTAGGGGCAAATGTTCTGTTGAGGACCTCTGCAATAGCATCCACAAAGAAATCGCAAAACAAATGAAATAGTGAGTTTTTCCGAGTCATTCAACAAATATGACCTTGCAACTACATGCCCAATCAGTGCTATCGTATGGGGTTCTAGTGCAAAACATTCACGAGGTCAAAAAGTCGGTCTAGACCATATACTTGAAGATGAAGATGGTATGTGCACCTTGTACCCTATGCACAACAATTACATGTCAACAAACATTATTCACAGTCGTTCACATCTCTAAGAAGTAGTTTTACTCAGTTGTGAGTGTTGAAAACGAAACAAATAATATTCATATTTTTGTGGTCAACCAACACTATATTTTCAAACTAGGTAAGGCCATTCAGTTGACCTTGATATGTCGACTCTTCCTGTAAATAGATGAACATCAATCTCAAAAATCCCCAAACCAATCCAGTTGCACAGTAGACACTTGTAAGCATAAGAGGAAGAAATTCCATCCCTGCCAAACTTGTTCCCAACTTGGCATCGGTACCGGGTTCGGGGCACTCAAAGTTGATCGAAGGCACACATATAGAAGGCTGTGTAGTTGGTTGCTGCTCTGAAAACGCATGGAAGAGGCTAACAAAAGCAAGCAAGAACGGGAATCCTGCTATATAAACCTTTTCGAAGCCGTCCAGAATAACGTATGGGAGGGACATTGGGAACCTAAAAAGTTGTGGATGAAAATGTGATCGTGAAGACCTCGAAGATCTCCTTACTCGTAGACACGCCGAGACAGATAGGCAAAGACGATTAGAATCCAAAGAGTCGAATATACAACTTTGATAGCAGACTCTGGGTTGGAAACCGCCGGTTGAGATAAGCATAAGCCATGGATATCAATATCGATTGTGAACCTACCCGCTGGCGTGAATATGAGGGGAAAGAGGGAAAAAACTCCTGCGATACTGGCAATGATAAATGTCCTAAAGTACGCGTGTCTTTCCGCAGCGAGCAAACTACATATACGAACTAATTAGTAAAAGATACAAGTCAGCTGAGATTATACATTAACCTGAGAGGGACGAGGACGAGGAGCACTGCCTTTTCATGGACGTGCCAACCGAATAAGAAGGAGGTATATCCGCAAAGGGTCAAAGCAGTCAGAAAAGGTTTATAGGTTGGAGTAAACCATAATTTGATGAGCCAAATCTGGTTTAGCTGGTAAACGAGGAAATAAATTTACCGTTGCTAGGAATAGGGCTTACAGATTGGAACAGGATAGTGATAATGAACGTGTGCACAGGCTTGATATTTGGCAGAACAGCGAAGACGGTGTCACCAACCAGTCCTCGTGACGTTGAAACCACACCAGAGAGGTCGATAGAGACATTCGCCCCAGTATGCTTCACATCTGCGAAAGCTTGGCGTCAGACTGCTAGAACAGAGAAAACATAAGGAATGAATGCATACAACGAAGGAGCACCCTATCAACTGCAGTAATGAGGGCCCACGCATTAGGAGCCCAATATGCATGGTTCAGCCCTCTAGTGAAAGGAAACAAGCGCGACAGTAGCTGAGGAATCTGACCCATTAGAATGAAAGGTCCCAGAGATACCACAAACACTGCAATGACAGCATTTGCTAAGGAGAGAAAATTCTTTATCTGTAATTCACCAGAAGGGGACATGCAGAAGCCTCTAAGTAGGTATATGAAGTAAGCGGGCTAAACGACTGGATCTTCAGCGTCGACGGATTGAAAACAGTGAAAGATGCGCACCGCTAGATACATGTATATGTGCTTGAAGTTAAGCAATACGGCAAACAGAATACCGCAAGCAAGTTTATTTCCCTGTAATAGTGTTCTGTAAGTAGATTATGCATACCAAAGTAAGCATACGTTTCGAGCCATGAGAATTGACCATAGAAAGATCCCAAACATGAAGCCATTATATTGGAAATGAATATGGTCAACAATAAGAAATCCTGGATGGAGAAAAAGGGAAGCCGATATTATCCGCTGTGTTGGAGGATCAATTGCCCCTCGAATGAATCTGAAACACGAGACTTTATTTGCTACATTAGACCATAGAATAGAGATAGTAATGCACACCTGATAAGAACGACTCCAAGGACTAATTCCGTAAGAATAACGGTTGTACGTTGATATGCAATAACAGACCAGCTGTCGTAATTGAGGTTATTGAGGTCGACTATTTTGGAATCAATCAAGGCAGCAGGAATTGAGAGGAGCTTTTCAAAATATGCAAAGAACGGAGGGTAGTCCAGGGCTACAATAAATCACGATTCGAGGTGAGAACAATTGATTGCGGTTTCAATGTATTCTCACTCCATTCTGACGTTGTCTAAGAGGAAAAAGATATTGAGTAGATAGGACTCTATACAGTAATGATACACCCACATCGTAGTACCATTTCGATACTGGAAGAGTGTACGTGATAGCAAGCCAATTTCGGTGTACTTCGAAGTCCGTCGATCGGCTGGGGCAATGATTCAACCTTCTGTCCAGTGCAATTTCGAGTAATTGGCTCACTAAGACGGATATAAAAGCAGCTTGAGAGACGTGGACAAAAGTAGAATATCCCACTCTGAAGCCTCCACATCCCAACGTAGCCATGAACTATGGTGACTTGATTTCATATCATTCGAGGAATCTGATGAAGCACTTCGAGCCTTGGCAGAACTCCGGGTCTGAGAGGTTACGTCGTCTCCTTCCATTCGTGCAAACGAGAGACCAAGAGCCGATAACTGTTAAGTTCCCTTCCACGCGTTCATCATGTGACACAAACGACAGGAGCTTGACTTTCTGTCGTCCCACGATGAGTAAACAAGACACTGCCGGACAAACTGTTCAGGCTACTGTTGCGAGGTCAGACACGCCTTTCTCCTGCTTCAAAATTCTGCTGAAATCTTGTTTAGAAGTGTACTTATCAAACTTATACTCTTCAGTTTATCCCTTGGTCTTGTACCCATCACGAGTTTCTTCGCATCTCAGAGATATCTATGGAATGGTGAGAATAGCGTCCCACTATTTCATGTGATGAATTTGACTCCTCTGGACTACAGGAAACTCCACTTATGCTGCTATCACGGCTGTGGTTTCAGCTAACATGGTTCTTATTGCGTATATAATATCCTCCGTATTAGAGGATAAGGGAGATCCAGAAGACACTATGCGAAATGCCTCAATGGAAACAAAAAAATATCAATAAGAAATTCCGTGAAAAACTTCTTACCGAACCAGGTATATTGCATGAATCATCTAGCATATTCTCGTAGTACTGTACTTATTATGAAGTTATGAACCGCGAGTGATGTCATAGTGCATATACTAAATCGGTGATGTAGTCAAAGTATATGCAATGCGTATCTTAGAGTGCGTATCCCCATTGTATTTGAGTCTTGGAAAGAGTAGGTTTGTGCGAAGGATCAGATGTTTTCATGGCTTCCTGCTGTCAGCCCATCAGACTTGCAACCCATAATCTAAGTTGAATGTGACCTACCAAGGATGAATAATTTGATTTGGATGCTGCAGTCAATTCATTCCGCCATCTCGTCGCATTGGCAGGTGTAAAAACATCGGATGCAGGTGTACTAAATCTGGATCTATGCACCGGATAGGTAATTTCGAACTGTTGAAGGTCACGGAGTTCGGACGTTGAGTGTGCAGCTCGCAGAGTCTTTCCAACTCTGAGAGGTCTTCTGTGGTCTGGAGGTGTCAATAAGGCCGAAGATGTAGGTGGTGTTGGTAGAGGACTATTTGGGGGGCTATATGGTGATGGAGTTACCGTATGAGGTCGTGCTGGAAATTTGGCCCTTGGGGATGACGGATAGCCGAGCATCGTTGGAGTAGCCAAGGGTGTGGAATCAGTTGAGCTGGCTAGAGGTGACGGGGGTAGTCGAGCTGTTGTCGGAGTAGGTAGCAGAACGAGAGGTTGTGGTCTCCTCCTCACCTTGAGAGGGGGTGGTTGAGGGAAAGATGCAAGAGTGTCTTGCAATAGATTGACATTCTCTCTATGTGACTGCGGTTCCGTTTCAGGATGTGTCTGCATCAGAGGAAGATGCGGAGAGGAACTACTGGAGCGAATAAAAGTCTTCATAGCCGATGAGCTTGGAGGATCCAAGTCAATTTGCGCTAAGCTCGTAGAGGTGCTCCTCGAGTTTGCGACAGAATTCACAACACTTGTATTGACATCCTCGCAATCACAGTTGTCCTGGTCAGTTATTTCAACAACGTCGGGGGAAGTGAAGGATCGATTTTGCATCCTGATTGGGCAAAAGGTCTGTCGCAGTGATGAAGATTTCACTGTCTTGATCTCTGGCTCCGGAGCAAACTTGACACGAGTAGGAGACCGTGGAATTGTGGAAGGAAGTCGAGACGACAGATACAGAGAAGATGGGCGAGGTGTGCGCTGAGGATGAATTTTATCTTGAGAGGATTTTCCCCCGAGGAAGACGGCCGGCCCATGCGATGCATTCTGTGGAGGACCATGAGATCTTAACAGGAAGAGAGATCCATGTTGTCCTTGTAGGTTTGGAGTAATGGGGGCGTGGGGGCTCTCCCAGTTTTCAGCTTGATTTATCGCTAGATGGTCAGTGATCGGAAACTGTGTGTCCTGTGAGAACAATGAATAAGAGAAGGTTTAAGGCAACCTTGATAACACCATACCTTGAGAGGGGACTCAAAAGTGGGAGATGATACCGGAGTTGCCTCCGTAAAGCTAGATTCCAAGAGAGGAGATACAGATGAGTCCTCCGTTAAGAATGGCTCCGCATTTAAGGGAGCCATAGTAGACGACTTCTTAGTTTCCTTCTTTCTCAGAGGATTGCGCAGAAATGCTATGAGTTTCATGCCAGGCGCTAGAGGCGGCGTAGACTAAGGAGCACCCAGGGATGATGGACAAGATCGTGAGGTACTTACTTAAAATTCTTCAGAGGTCCAAAAGAGATCTATATATGGGAGGTCGAAAGAACTGCGTGATGCATTTTCCCAGTACCAATGCTCTTTCGCCAGCTGAAGCTTCGTCGATTGTGTAGCCAGTCAAAAAGCACGTTCTTGAGTCAAAATTAAGATTCCAACTCATGGTACACAGCGTGATTCTTGGCTCTTCTCAGGGCAGGGAGGTGGAAGAGAGATTACGTTCGGAAATGGCCGATTACGATCACTTATTGATCCATCCGATCAGCGTAACTCAAAATTTACTTACGTCACGGTCGTCCCTGGACACATGTTTCTTCTTTGTCGTCGTACAGTAACATATAGGTAGTGTGCGGAGTACGTAAGTAGTGGTACGAATAACTACAAGAAGGTCCGAAGCATGTGACCGTGACGCTGGAAAACGAAAACGCGTTCCGCATTCATACTGACACACAGTGTTTCGTCGTCAAATCTCTCGAATCATTTTCTCGGAGACTCTTTCTCATGTGTTTACTCTATCCGTATCATCTATATCTATGCGAAATCCAGAGTCAGTTTTTACTTTTGGAACCAACTCACTGAACTTCGTCATGATGACGAAAGAAAGTTGCCTTGATACTCTCTAGTTTCGACATTCATGAGTTCATTGAACCCCATTATGATGACGAAAATTGATCACGCTGCGAATCTCTAGTTTCGACCTTCAGAGGTTTAAGTATTTTTCGACAGATATCATCATATCGTCCCACGAATGTGCGTGATTCGTCGCACACGACTGCCACCCAACTGCCACCAACGTGTCTACTTTGATGTCTTCAGTTTCGTACACAGAACCATGCAATTGCACAGAAACATCAGTCATCAAACGAATCGATTTTGTCGCCCTGTCGTTGCCAGATGAACGAGGCCGAGCCAATATCCTGGAATTCCAGCTCCTTTCCAAGACTCAAAAATATAACAATACTCGTACGCGTACGAAGTCTTTCTGCGGCCGCCCGTGATCTTACTCAGACCAGGTCTATTCTAGATCGTGATCCTGAGTAAGTCAAATGTACATGATGTCAAACAGTGGTCTTAGAGCTGAAAGTCTTTACAAAACATATTTGTTACTTGATCCCAGGGCACTTGTGAAAATTCCAAATTTGGGCCTGTAGACAGTTGAAGCTGTCATAATCCATATACTTCCAATAGTAAGTATTGTAATTTCGGACTCTTGGATAATTAGCTGAGAGACGCCTTCTTGGTCCTTACTATGGTACCTGCTGTAAGTCCACGCTCAGGGTAGACCTGCCTCGTGCTCGCCGAAGCTTCAAGCTTCAACCATAGGCTCTCATCGAAGACTCGGACAACAATAGAACTCCATTTGACTCGCTTCGCTTCTGAAAGCATACCGAACTGTGGAAAATACTTACAAGAAATCACATTTCACATGAAAGTAGCCGAGTTCACACACCTAGTGTTGGAGCCTCGAAAGGCCATTCCAATGTAGTTCTTATTACACTCCCTATGTTTGCGCTGATGACTTACTTAAAGCTGGACACATCATATTTCGTATTTGATGGTATTAAATAATACATAATTTGGACCTCCGCCGCACTTGATCATGCCGGTGTGACTGATATCTAGTGAATACACAGTAATATAAATAAACAGATAAAGGTGGAATGACGATAATGATAATAGTGTACAATGTAAGTAATTTATGTCGTATACATATGCATATGGTATTATGAACAGCCGGAATAATCTAGAAATCTTCATCAAGCACACTACAAGACCTTGGTCAGCTGCTCAGTCAAAATTGATGGATCTGATGAACATACAAAGTTGACGATGTTGTTACCGTCTCAGACGTCCCAGAGTGATTGATTCCAGCCTTGGAGTAATCCGAAACTCGCTTCTCGAAGAAGTTGGTCTTGCCTTGTAACGAGATCATGTCCATGAAATCGAAAGGATTTGTCTTGTTGTAGACCTTGTCATTGCCGAGGGCAACAAGTAAACGATCAGCGACAAACTCAATGTACTGCCGCATCAAGTCGGAGTTCATGCCTATAAGCTTGACAGGGAGGGCATCTATGACAAGATTTAGACGTTAAGCCAGATTTTCAGTAGGATGTCAACATACCTGTGAGGAACTCCTGCTCGATGATAACGGCTTCAGTAATGATAGCCTTGATTGTATCAGGATGAGGGCGACGCTTGAGATGGCTGAAAAGGAGGCAGGCGAAATCGGTGTGCATACCCTCATCACGGCTGATAAGCTCATTTGAGAAAGTCAAGCCCGGCATGAGACCACGTTTCTTCAACCAGAAAATGGATGCGAAGGAGCCCGAGAAGAAGATCCCTTCGACAGCAGCAAATGCAACTAATCGTTCCGCAAAAGTAGAGTTCTTGTCAGATATCCACTTGAGGGCCCATTCAGCCTTCCGTTTGATGCAGGGAATGGTCTCGATGGCATCGAAGAGGTATTCGCGTTCAGCTTGGTCCTTTATGTATGTGTCAATGAGGAGAGAATATGTTTCGGAATGAATGTTTTCCATCATGATTTGGAAGCCGTAGAAACAACGAGCTTCAGCTGCCTGGACTTCGTTGGAGAAACGCTCGACGAGATTTTCATTGACAATGCCGTCGGAAGCGGCGAAGAAAGCCAGAACATGCGAGATAAAGTGGCGCTCATTGCTATTGAGGCGGTCATGCCAGTCGCGAAGGTCCTTGGAAAGATCCATCTCCTCAGCCGTCCAGAAAGATGCTTCCGCCTTCTTGTACATTTGCCAGATCTACAGCCGAAGTGAGTACAAGAAAGGATAACACTGAAACACACCAACCTCTGGGTACTGGATAGGGAACAACACGAAACGGCGTCTCGACTCTTTGAGTAGAGGTTCTTCACCTATGTCAAGAACAATCATTAGGCTGACTGCGCGGCAAACCACAATACAAGCCACCTACTTTCAGGTAGATCAATTTCGCCAACGAACTTTTTGCGGAGCATTTCGATGTCATCCTCAGAGGTGAAGGCTGGCTTGTCTTCATCGATAAGGGACTTTGGAGACTTAGAAAGCCGTGCGTCATCAATCACAGTGGTAACAGAAAGTTTCACTGAATGCTTCGCAGGAGTATCGAAGGAAAAGGCAGCCAAAGACGCCGCAGCCTGGGCACCAGTTAGTGTGGACGAAAGAGGCTAGTACGACGTGGCATACCTTCTTGCTCGGAGTGGGCTCGGGAGTAGAGGGGCGGAGCAGAGAAGTGGAAGCCATGAATAGTGAAAATTTTTTATACGGAACGGAAATGTAGCACAGGTGGGTGGAAGTAGAACGGGAGACGAGAGCAAACAGGCCAGTTTTTAATGATGCACACGTGTGGTCATGTTTGGCAAATTCAACCATCAATTAACAACGACGTGACCGTGATATGTGTGTATGTTTACGCGTTCATCTGAGATCTACTCGTAATCAGTCATGTGACGATCGCGATTGGGTTTGACACGTGGGTAAGAAATTTTAGTCATACATACTACGGGTGTCTATTAACCCCAAGTTTTATCTCGACGCTGAACGAACGTAGCTAAGTTTACTTCCTCCTCGTTCAATGGGGCTGATGGAAGAGGTACTCTTCTTTATTCTGTCCCCGCCACAAATTTACCTATATCTTGTAGGTCACACAATGCATTGACGTCATGTCAATCCAGCTTCATAACGTGACGAAAGTTGAACAAGAAGGGTCATTAAAGGGATTTCACAAGCAGTTCGTCGGAGAGATTGGTCTGCCTGAACGTTCGTACTTCCGTTTGATTCGAAATCACATTGAAATATGTTCATTTGTCCAGATGAGGAACCTCTACTCAAGGAATCCAAACAACGATTTGTTTTGTTTCCTATTCAATACCCCGAAGTGTGTAAACCAACTGTTTTTCTCAACATGACTGCTTATGTATCTTCGCGCCAGATATGGCACCTTTACAAACAGGCACAGGCGTCATTTTGGACAGCAGAGGAAATAGACCTCTGTCATGACCTCATGGATTGGAATTACAAGCTCAACTCCAACGAACGATATTTTATCTCACACGTCCTCGCATTTTTTGCTGCTTCCGATGGCATTGTGAACGAGAACCTCCTTGAGCGTTTTTCTAGTGAAGTTCAGGTAGCCGAAGCACGGTGCTTCTACGGCTTTCAAATAATGATGGAAAATGTCCATTCAGAGACATACTCCTTACTTATTGATACCTATATCAAAGATACAGAGGAACGGACGCACCTCTTCGATGCCATCGAAACCATTCCATGTATTAAGCGTAAAGCTGATTGGGCCCTCAGATGGATTTCGGACCAGCAATCCACTTTCGCGGAACGACTCGTTGCTTTTGCCGCTGTAGAGGGAATTTTTTTCTCAGGGTCCTTTGCCGCGATTTTCTGGATTAAAAAGCGTGGCCTGATGCCTGGTCTCACATTTTCCAACGAACTTATTAGCCGCGATGAAGGTCTTCATACGGATTTTGCATGCTTACTGTTCAGCCATCTCAGACGCAGGCCCCATCCTCAGACCATAGAAAGGATCATCGTTGAAGCAGTCAAAATTGAGCAAGAATTCCTCACTGGTACAACCCCCTCGCTACCTGTTATTGTGCGCATGCTGATCAATTGTACTAGATGCACTTCCCGTTGCACTCATTGGCATGAATGCTAAACTCATGTGTCAGTATATTGAATTCGTCGCAGATCGACTTCTCGTCACTCTTGGAAACGATAAATATTATGACTCACAAAATCCATTCGATTTTATGGACATGATTTCTATGCAAGGAAAAACCAATTTCTTCGAAAAGAGAGTTTCAGACTATTTCAAGGCCAATATCAATACCACAAACGAGGGTTCCGTGACCCCTCATAGGACTTTGTGAGTTCTAACGCTTTTGCTGAGTCTCTATGGTGACCTGTGTACATGTTAGCACTATGGACGAAGATTTTTAGCCATAAATCAAAATACCTCCAGTACTTATTTCATCAACGCACTAATACTAATCCACTTGACACCAGTACTATGTACCCTTATGTAGCTTTAGATTAGAGTAAGGTCCTGTTAATGCCCAAGGTTGTGGATCTAATTCCAGTATTAATATTGTCTTCGCGTTGGCATATATTGAGGCATAGAGCTCCTTGGTCCGCGACGTGATGACAAAAGCAGAAGCAACCCGTATCAACACGGATTCAACTGCCAGTAGTTATAAGTGATTGTTTTTGGGCAGTGCCTTGCTTGTTTTGAGGCACTACAACCTAATGTCAAAGTTACTAGTTACACCAGTCATATGTGCTTCAGATAGCAAGATCTGTTTCTTGGTGTAGCCTTGAGACTGTATTACTAGGCCGGCTACATCGAGGCAACCCCTGAAAACGAGAGTTATGTACCCTCTATCTGAAGACTCACGAAGTCACATCAAGAGCTTACTATTAGTGAACACCACAACGATATATTAGAATTAGACATCTTTAGTTAGGCTGATGGGTAGGGCTGGGCTCTCAATGCACATCACAAGCACGACGACAAAAGTCAGCGCCTCTTAGCGAGCACCTTGATCAAAGCGTTTCTAACCACAGTAACGGCCTTCTCTGTTTCCTTTTTGGTCAGAGCACTTGTCAAAGCTAATCTGATGCTTGGTCTTGCTTCCACCGTCTCCTGCCCTCTCAACCTCTTTGCCCTAGTGATCATAACCCCTTGAGATAAAGCTTCGTCGACAACATCCTGCAAGAGTCGCTCCTCGCTTTCGACTTCCCAATCCCAGTTGATCGCATCACGAGGGAGGGGTGAGGCAGGATTCGAGGGTTTCGGAGATAGCGAAAGGGATGCACTCGATGGGTGCAGTGAAGATGAAGACGGAGAGCGGATGTGAATATGAATGATGGGAGAGGCAGGATGAGATGGAATAATGATGCAGTCAACGCGGTCAAGAATGGCGCGGGCAGCGCGAACGTTCTCTTGGAGAGTACTCAAGATTGAAGGAGAGGAGCGGAGAAGATTAATCCCTTCAGAAGCGCTGGCAGCTAGGAGGGCAGGCAGAGAGGCGGAGAAAACAAAGGAGGTGCCATTGATGCGCTGGAGGCGCATTTCTCAGATTGAGTGCTAGAAAAAAACAATGGTACATACCTGGTGATCAATAACCGCCCGAGATCCTGCACAGAAGCCACCGGCGGAACAAAGTCCAATAGCCACTGAACCTACAAGTATGTCAACTTTCTCAGCCTAGCAAAGACGTTAGTAAGGTCAACCAAAGCGTTTATATCGGACATGGCTGTTTGACATACCGGCACGTTATACAACTCAGTTAGACCACGTCCAGTCCGTCCAACTGTACCAAAGGAGAAGCTTTCATCCAGAATGAGGCGATATTTATGCTTGTACTTAATTTCGATCTGTCCGGACATGAAAAGTCAGAGAAGTACCCATTGAAGAAAAAAAGTGACATCTAACGGCCTACCAGCTTAGGGAGATCAACCATAGCACCGTCCTTTTCGAAAATACCCTCAGTGATGATGAAACGCCGAGTTAACGGCCCCCTGCGTTTCTTTCTCTCTTTCTCAACACTCTCCAACACATCCTCAAGACTTTTAAGGTCATTGTGGTCAAACCAGCGAACAGTCGACCGCGAAATCTGGATTCCCTTGTGAATGGCGAAGTTGACTCCGCGGTCAGCCACAATGATGTCGCCGCGCTTGCAAAAGGCCGGGATGACAGAAGAGATGGTCGAGAAACCTTGAGAATACAGAATAGAAGCTTCAGTACCCAAGAAGTCTGCAATATCGCGTTCCAAATCCATGTGAACATCTGAGAATTTAGTCAGCAACCAGTAGTCACACAGGGGCCATCAGACACACCAAGAGTACCATAGAAGCCAGGAGGACCACAGCTACCAAGACCATATTTTCTAAGAGTTTCCACTGCAACCTGTTTGATGTCTTCATTTCCGGCGAGGCCTGTGAAGTTGAAACTGGCGAGGTTTATGGCAATCTTTCCCGTACTGACGAGCTTGGGTTTGGGGCCATTGGGACCGACAACAACGGGAACTGCGGCGAGGTCTGCTTTCTCTATTGAAGTGAGAGAAGGGTCAAGAGGCTCAGGTGTCCATTCGTCAACTAGCTCATCAATTTCCTGGGTTAGGCAACTGAGTACTTTTGAAATATGGAAGATAAATTCATACCTTGTCACTAAATTGAATGAAGTGCCTTCCTGTCCTGTCAGCGCGGGTTCGCGACTGAAGTAGAGTTCTGATAGCAAATATGATGAGAATTACTTCGAGGATGGTTCGGCCTGGATCATTCTGGTGCGAACTCTTGATGTAACGCTGTATGACTGCAGAGCCGGGAAGCTTGTTGAAGACAGATTCGAGAGTAGAAAGGGAGCGCGTCATAAAGGAGAAAAGTGGCTCAAGAGTTGCTGAGGCACCTTCCATTCTGTACTCGCCGGTCGCTATGATTCACGATGAACAACTACTCACTGAATCAGAAACCAGGACACATATCCGATTACATAAGCAGATTTCAGCCCTCGAATTTCAATTCGAAGGAACTTCATGTCGTGGTGGTCGCGATTTCGCGTTCTTCCCAATTTTCTTCGCAATGTGACGCCGATATTGTATTGGTCTCCCTCAATTCTATATCTGACGACTCAGCTGTACATACCAATAAGAATCTCGGGTCGTAGCATGCAGGCATGTTTCTTCGCACCCTTTTGCTACCTTCTGAGAGCTTGTAGCTAGCCAACTCTGAATCCGGATTCGTCCTCTTGGAGTGATATTGGGATATTTGACTGTGTATCGGCCATGCTTAGCTGGCGTGTGCATCGCAAAGGAGACATTGTGGCTTTCCGGTGCGTTTGCAGCCGCAATTACATGTTGTTTCGTTGCTCATGAATGTCTCTGAGTAGCTCGCCAGAAGATGCGGACCATCGACTTATTAAGAGAATTGTTGCCATGGAAGGAGACCTAGTTCATACCTTGCCTCCGTACCCAGAATCCATTATACGGGTTCCGAAAGGTCACGTTTGGATTCAAGGTCTTTCGTTACCCACCCTGAAGTGTTACTTCCTCTGATCGAAGTTCAGGCGATGAACCTTTCCATAGTGATGACAGCAATATCTTTGGTCCCGTACGTGGCTTTTTATTTCGATCTTAGATGGTTTATGCCAATGATTCTAGGTACCGGCAGCGCTAATTGAATCCAGACTTATCTGGATTGCTTGGCCTCCGTCTCGCTTCGGCCGTCCTCCCAAGCGTACCTTTAACTCTCAGAATGAGGACGCGTATCGCTATGCTATGAACACTTTTCAGAAAGACGGGACCCGGTCTGCAAAAGTGACGTTCGATGGCATTGTGAAATACTGAAACAACCATGGATTAAAAATTATGTAACGTGTAGGAAGTACATGACACTATGTAGAACAATAAGTATTCAGGTTATCAG
>JAGGAX010025101.1:0-28426 GCA_017657335.1 Termitomyces titanicus | reverse complement strand
ATCACCACGAACCGCGAATCCATGTCTACATCCTTCAAAGTACTCGCGTTTGTAGCCCGGAGTAAACTTGCCATTGCCGAAGATCTCGTCTGCGAATGCCTGGGATTTGGGCGGGAACTATTCATCAAAGGTACAAGTGTTAAGGAGCAGAGGTGCCCTTGCCACGTTGAAGTATTTCTGCATCAGAACTATGAGGTCACCGGTGATTCTAAGCCTGAGGCATTCAAGAACCGTACCTCAAGGTCTTCCGGAACGTTCAGACGCGAGGGATGAGATGTAGCAGCAACTTGAATAGCCCCGTCAAACGCAAGATCAAAAACAGAGCGTCCTTCATAGACAAAGATCTTGAGATCAATTGTTTATTTCATACGCATCTGCGAAAGGAAGCACCTCCAAAGCAGAGACCATCAGCGCCGAAAGCCACAATACCTTGCTTCTTCAAAGCATCAATCACCTTGTCCAGTGCAGGACGGGTAACATCGGGACCATGCTTTTGCGACCACCCTCCAAAGTCGAATGAGGACTGGATAGATCAATGAGTCAGAGTTTAAAGTATGACTGAGAAACCGAAGGATGCTTACACCGGGCTTGAGTGCATCAGGGGGGATAGGGTCGTTCATCAGATAATCGGGAACAACGGTCTAGATTGTACCATGAATCAGCTTAAGAACAAGGCTCAGTCAAGGGGTAGTGAACCTTGAAGCCATTGTTAGCAAAAGAATCGGCTAGTAGCTATCGACGGGTGTAAAAGACCGATAAGTGCGTGGGTAAGGCCAAGTATAGTTTTACGTACTTGAGAGTTGATAAGCTGAGGTCCAAAC
Source organism: Termitomyces titanicus (assembly GCA_017657335.1). Classification (NCBI taxonomy): domain Eukaryota; kingdom Fungi; phylum Basidiomycota; class Agaricomycetes; order Agaricales; family Lyophyllaceae; genus Termitomyces; species Termitomyces titanicus. Next base: position 27,605 of record JAGGAX010025101.1, on the reverse strand, counting down.
ACATCCGTCAAGAGGAGCACGACCTTGGTTTTGGGATAATTTGTCTTAGGAGTGGCAACATAGGAGTTGACACCCCCGATTTGCTCCCATTTGCCTGAAGTGGATGGATCGCTTCTCATCTGATACCCATGCTTTCTCTTAAAATACCTTCAGGGACTCCCTCGTGGATAACACCTGAGGGAAGTAATGATCAGACACTGATGCAAGGATTTCTATCGAAGGAGTTGCGAACCAGGAACACAGTCTTTGCACAAGCTCATGATGATTATTAGAGGGTGAAGGAAGATCAGTTGTTTTATCTAAATTGATAATCGTGTCTTTTATACTGGGCTTGGGTATCTCAGGAGAATACCTCTGAGTCCAGGCAAAGTCGTGTCGTACCGAACCGAGTCAAAGTGAGCGAACGCTGACAGAGAACCTAATTTCAATCTGGCGTTTCGACAAAGCTGGATTCTCAGTCGCCTTCGCAAAGGGAAATGCCGTGTTCCGTGATCCTGATGATGGGAGGGAAGTATCCATGTACATACTTGCTCAAGTACTGCTGGAGCTAGAATTATTGGATGTATCCAAACTTTGATCAAACTTAAGCTTGCGAAGTAGAACCGTGACCTCGTGTTTGCTGTGCACTGTGCTGCAACGGCCCATCCTTGTGGTCAACTTTCTAGCCAGCGCAAGAATATCTTGGAACTAACGGGATAGATTCTGATCATCTGTTATACTGAGTTACACTCCACATAATCTGACTTTGATCAAACTTGTAGAACCGTGACCTCGTGTTTTTCGTTGCAACGGCCCATCTTCCAAGTTCTTCGGTCAACTTGTGGTAAACTTCCCAGCCAGCTCAAGAAATATTATCTTGGAACTAACAGGATAGATTGTGATCATCTGTTATACTGAGTTACACTCCACATAATTTGACTTTGATCAAACTTACGAAGTACTAGAATGTGCTGCCAACGGCCCATCCTCTTTGGTTAACTTGTTAACTTGTGGTCAACTTCCTAGCCAGCGGCGAGCGCAAGAATATCTTGGGTCTAACAGGATGGATGTGATCATCTGTTTATAATTATGCTGAGTTTCACTCACATAATCTGATGGGCCATCAACTTAGTCGACGGCATCTCCGGCACCAGTCTCGAAGTTAGTTTATAGTCCGATATTCATGGTTTCCAAATACTTAGTGAACTGAGAAACGAGAAAGGTTTCCGAATTATTTTATCCCCTTCTATCAACCGATCGACCATCATCTGCCCTAAGATCTGCTTATAATTTTAAAGTGTCTGTATATAGCCTGTCCATTGACACACATGCAAATCGAAAACCAACCTATTTGTTTACACCACTAAACTAAGAAAAACCATCTACAGATCGACCCTATGATCAAAACAAAGAGTCGGACGATGGATCTACGTCGCAAAAAAAAGGTCTACGCACTTGAGGACATGCCTGAACCTGACGTTATTCTTTTTGACATTATTGACAGCCTTGCTCGCTTCTTTCACTTTATCCAACAAAGTAGATAATCATATTACCAAAAGGTAAAAAGGAAAAGGCAAGCGTACTGGGGAGGAGCTCAATCCAAGTTCTCACGCCCTTCTTAACAGCGAGGTCCAGCATCTCGAGGACTTCTTTCTTGCTACCACTGGCAAGAGAATTCCTCAGTTCTTACTTTTCCGAGTTTATTTAGAGATGACGTACATGGCACTTCCACCGAGGTAGACCCCGTTAGCGATCAGGTCTGTTGATGACGTTGGTACCAAGCGGGAAGATGAGTGGCGCAAAAATACTTGCCGATAGCATGTAAATCAGGCAACTTGTCGTCTGGTACAGCGACCATGATGAATCGACCCTGGACACGAAGAGTCGTCAAAAGTTCGTTGAGAGGGATGCCGTGCGAGACATCGGCCGTGCACTAATAGAGAGTTAATTGTGTGGCAGGGGATGATATCCAGCAAGGAACGTACAATTATCAAGTCTAGTTTTCCTTTCCATGGCTCGCTGAAGCCTTTATTGCCGGTGACAACTACATCTGTTGCGCCCAAGGCACGAGCGTCTGCCTGAAATAATAGATTAACAGCAAAGAAGAATTCAAGTTGAAGTATAATCATACTTCTTTGCGAGCAGAGTGAGTGAAGGCGACGACCTGTTCCACTCCAAGAGCACGGGCGAATTGGAGGGCGAAATGTCTAGAAACTTATTGTCAAAACACATGATATTATGAAAGTGTATCACCTACCCTAGACCGCCAATTCCAACAACGCCAACACACTTTCCAGGTCTGTATTGATGAAGATGAATGTATAAATGAGATGCTGCGAAGGGAGACTAAGCTTACCCAGCGCCATTCCGGACGAGAGGAGAATACACAGTAATACCACCACACAACATCGGAGCTACTACTTCCAAAGGTAGCTCTTTCGGCAAAGGGAAAACGAAGCGCTCGTGTGCACGCACGGCTGTGGAATAACCGCCGTGAGCAATGTCGCCCTGTAAACCAATCAAGATATGTTCCATCAGGAAAAAATCATGAATTGAAAGGCGCATACATTAGAATACTTGGAGTTGTAGGTGTCAACCGCCTTGAAACAACTGTAAATCAAATCGGGTAAGAAACACATCGGATAGACATATAAACCACAGTACTTGCTAGTTTTCGTTGTTGGAGTTGCATCGATCGCATTCCAAGCAAGCGCAGATACGAGCTCTGCACAATCATCGTATAACTTTTCAATTGTAGCGATGCCGGACTCCTTACCCGACACCGGCACGATCTCCAACCTTGAAAGACGTGACCTTCGACCCAACCCTGACGACGTGTCCGACAATCTCATGACCAGTGATAAGAGGCTATCGAAGAGCTCTATATAAGATCTGATATGGTTAAGCTTTCTCAGGGCTCACCAAGATCGGCGGGCCCCAACCACCTGTAACAGTGTGTACCTTCGAAGAAATGCGGGGTGAGGACGATAAAGCTGACATCAAAGAGAGTAAACGCGTACATCCGAGCCACACACGCCACAGTATTCAATTTTGATATCAATGTCGTAGTCCCCAGCAGTCTTGGGCTTGAAATCGATGACCTCGAACTTGTCCCAGTTCTTAGTGTCGTGGATTCTAAAACACGCCACCGATGCGTCAGAAAATATGTCCGATGCGATAATCAATACCAGAACGCTGCTCACGCGTATCCTTTCCATTTCAAATCGGTTTCTGTCGACATGTTGCTTTTTTCCACTGACTGGGTCGAGGTGGAAAGATTTCAAGAGAAAATTCGTATTTTATATACATGCGTAGGTTTCAGAGCTTGCTTATCGAGAAAGGCGCGGAATGACGTCAAGTTCTCCGATCTCCTGTTTGAGTGTACTCCGATATGACCGGGTATGGAAGAAGCAGCTACTTAGCGCTATTCGTAGTTGATTCGTTACGCACCCAAAGTACGTCCTTCTCCCATTCCATCCCTCTAGATATTCAGAACGCTACAAGTTCTCCGATTGTCAACTCAATTTCTCATTTTGAGTGGTGTTCCGATATGGCCCGCCTTTCATCTCTCTTAACTGCATGATTATAGTATTACAGTTACCCTAACTGCCGAAAACAGGTCTGTCGCGTATCGTTCCACGCCCCAGATGATAGAAGTGTGAAGTAGATTTTCATTACCCATCAAAGGAACGTCCTTCTCTCATTGAATCTCCATTGCTTCAGAAGGACGCTACAAGTTCTCCAATTTTCAACGTAATTTTTCATTTTGAGTGGTGTTCCGATATGCCCGGCCTTCTCACTCATGAGCTCATGGTAATCCCAGCTTATAGCTACCCATGCTCCCGAGACGATCTTTACATAAAGCACGAAAGGAGACCTTCAAACTTTACATAAAGAAGTATAATCCGGTGAGCTATGCACGTCAGTACTTATGTCAATGAATTATCTCAGCGGCGCACTACGCACGCTAACTACGCGCGCTACTGGGATAAGCGATTGTTCCATGCAAATACTACATAGAATACAAAACTGACCGTGCTATACGACAGAAGGGCCTTTACAAATGTATTGATAGATGTACACGATCCTTCTTCCCAGAGTCATTGCGACGTAATTTAAAGAGTGGCTTATACATAGCGCTCGTAGAATATGTCCAAAATGGATGAAGCCCAAGGTAATAAATACTTTACGATGGTTATGAATCCAGATAGGAAATCACGATAGTTGGACGAACAAACAATGTTGTACAATGCTCATATACTGAGCAGCTCGTTGGAGCATAATGTTGATATAGTCTCCACTATTAATTGTACCTCTTCGACTCAAACTTGAGAGGGTGCATAAGTACTTGTGCTCGGCCGGATTGTACGCGAACCACTCGTGGATGTGTTCTCCCCGTGTCGTGACAGGAGCAAAACACTCTTCTGGACCTGGTACATACATTAATTTCCAGCAAAGAAACTTGAAAGCATGGATCATTACACTTGCCGTGCTAGTGCTCCCCTGTCCGGAGTGTTCTTCGAACTGAATATCGGACGTATGGACGCTATTTATTGTGTTATCGCTACGCAGTTTGTTTCTACTGTTCAAAGTTGCGAGAAGGCTGTTGGCGTAGACTAGATCATAGAAACGTTCATTACATATAGAAGGGAAAGCAGCGATAACTTACGTTTTCCTATGACGAAATCTATAGCAAAGAACCATAGACTGTGTGGTGACGTGGCGAACTAGTAGCGAAGCAGCGATCAATACATTCAAAGAGACAAAAGGGCAGAGTGTACCTACCACAACTACCTCCGCGATAACACTGAAAACGACATAAGTCGTCTTCATTACATGGACGCAAACAAAAACAGAACAACACACGAGGTCAAGATACAGCGATTGATGGCGTAGACGATCAGAACGTTTACAAGTGTGTTGGTTCTGAGAAGCTGATAAGATACGACCCTGAAGTCAGGATGAAGTTGCATACTTTCGGAAACCTGTTCTACTTCCCCACAGCAAAATGACCAAAGATACCGCTATGAAGACATCCGATAGGACGGCAAACAAAGCGAGTGGCATCGCGGCGAAGAGCTGTCCGAGTACGAGGGTAATATAAGGAAAGAAAACCCGCATTTAGAAGCTCTGGCACACACAGTTATTCCAGATAGTTTGGCAAGTTCTTTCTTGATGAAGCTTTGAAGAGATAAGGGCGAGAACAATGATCCGTTAGGACGCTTTTCCTTACAGTAAAACAACGGTCTCTGACATAAAGATTTCGGTCAGTTGACTGACTGTTCATGACCACAGGAAAGCATTACCAACACCGAAGCAGAAGTGTGCTAGGATAAGCAGAGCCTATGTACGGTTTGTGTTAACGTCTTCAAATTTCCTTGAAATTGTGACAAGCAGGTTCTTACGAGGATACTCGTCAGATACCATCTCATTCTGGGTTTGCACACTTGGTGATTAAGAACCTCGTGAATAGATACTGACCGATCTGAAGTCGAAGGACAGACCATACTTACATCTAAAAATCCGAGTCGCAAAGAAACTGGTGCAGGCACGTTAGTAATGCCTTTTAAACTAAACGACCTGACCCTACACATGGACAAGAAATGCAATGACGATCTAGAGTTCACTTTTCAGCCAGCATGTTCTCGTGGATCGCCCATTTCATCTTACATTCACTGCGACCGATACCTGAATATAATCAGTGTGCAGTCATTCCATCACGTATGGCTACAATACACACAAAGAGTGACCTGCGAGAACTCAGGTCAGTATAAACGAGTGTTGTGCGCGTTAGTCTAAGTCACCAATGCCCGACAGCTAGCGCAGGAGGATTGGCGTAATTGGTGATCTGAGTACATTGGTGAGATAGGATATGTGACTAGAATTGTTGAAGACAAACAAGATAATGGTACATGCCTCGTGAGACTGAAGAACAGCATCGATGTGGGGATCCAAATTTTCTCAAGACCAAAGAAAGAAAAGCAGTAGCTCTTACCCAATGCCGTGTGAGAGGTATCAAGAATCCTAGTATGTCGTTATTGGTGAATGAAGGTTATCTCCGATTATCGACGACGCCACTGACCATATAGATGCGACCTGGATGTGTCATAAGGATTCAGCATATGTGACAAGGTAGCATATCATGACTCGACGTACCAAAAGTTTGCTCCCGATCTGGTCCTTGGGATAGTGCGTATAGTAAAAATAGGTCTTTTCATATGTATCATTGCCCGGATATCAGGTTTTGGAACGAACGAAGTTCATACCTGCACAATAGTAACTCCATACAGCCTACGGAAGGTACGAGTCAGACGTACATAGTCCTTCGTTCTGATTTACTTTTACTTACATGGCCGTAAGAAGTACCCCAATGAACAATGCACCTGTGGATTGACGTCAATCAAAAGTTTCCGAATTCGAAGGGCGTCGTAAGATCCAAGCGGACCCACCGAACGTATCATCGATCACCATTTTCGGCGCAACTGCCACCATTGCTGAGTTGTAACTCGTCGAATAGTGCGGGGAGAGCGAAGGGGAGCGAAACCAGCTCGGAAGACACAACCATGGATTTATAAAAGGAGTGTCTGCTTTCTTCCGGCCATATAAATCCGTCAAGAGTCTCGGCGAGTTGCACGCGGTAGTATAACACCGTTCACAAGCCGTTCAACAATGTCAGATGATGGGACATTGTATACAGATAATCATTTCAATCCGGTAAACGGGGATAGTTGGTAACGGATGTCTGAGACTGAGATCCGTTAGCCTTACAATTAATTTGAAGCCCGCAAGGGAAAGGCAAGTACAAAAGGGAATGATTACGACCTGTTTAGATAGATAGCTCACTGACTGCTCTTCGAGAAGGATCCAGTATCAAGAGATTGTGGATAAATGGAGTAGTATAAGGCGGATGAAGTCAGGCGATGAAAAGATATGTTACTAATACCGCTCGAATGCTCAAGTGCCTTGGCTAGGTACTCTTCAAACGTGATCCGGCCACATATTACCTATTTAGGAATGGCTCGAACTCCTTTTCCACAGGGTAGAAATGGATTTTGGCGTGAATGATCGTGTTGATGGCGTATCAAAAGAGTTTGAATGGCATGCAGGATTTGTTTTGGATGGTGTCGATCCATGCCTAGCTGTCGATGAGCACCATGAGTTCATATCGATATAATCAACCGTGCCTAGCTCTCAGATAATGTAGAAGGTGCTGCACGTCAAACTTGCTATATAGACACGCTAGAATGCGATATGAGCCTGCTGGGAGCCAGAGCTGATGTAGTGAAGAGTACGGCCACTTGTCTTCATTACCTCTGGTGACCGATATCGGGCGTTCTTGGATTCCTCAAGTCTCCTTGGTGGGAGACTTCATAATGTAGAAAACAATTCCAGAGCCGAGTCACGAAGGAGCTCCAAAAAATTGCCCTGAGATGATCGTGGGTGGAATACTAGTACAGATCGAGCGAGTTAGGTACATAGTGGAGCACGATATACACCAGGTATGGAGCAGACCAAATGGTTCGTTTCATGACAAAATAAGCATGAGCGACACAGTCCAAAGATGGAATATCGCGGTAAAGGTGAGCAACTTGTGAGCAACTTATAAAAAGCAAATTTATTTGTTATGTAATCACCCGGAATCCCGGTCCGGCGTATCAATCTGTCTCGGGCAAGGTCGTGGTCCCTTAAGTTAACCCTACTGGGTAAGGCCTGACAAGTCTACCGTTAAACGTTAAATGAGAGAGGCGCAAGATAATGCGAGGTGATCTTTCGCATGTTGTACTTTACTCATACATATTGCCACTCAATATTTCTTAGACCATTTGGACAGAGTTCACAAGGTCTCCTGTGTGGCAATGCCTACCAAGCCACTAAGAAGTGTCAATACTTGATCAGAAACTATTCACGGTCCCCGTTGTTCGAATGATAAGGAGGATATATTTGGAACACGGAAAGATCTAAGTAGTAAGTAATCTGCGGAAACAACCTATACTATCGCAAATGATCTGGAAATAGTATCGATGTATACCTAACTAAACCATGGGAATCAAGAGAACTCGGCGATGCATCATAATTGAGCGCGCGTAACCGTACCAGAGGCTGGGAAACGGGAGAGGTTTTGCATAATCACAAGTTTCTGATAGGTGATATGAGTTAACGCGAACATACAAAGGAACAAACTCTTCTCACCAGAATGTTCGCAAAGCCATAGCTGACAGTACTGAGGATGGTATCGACCTGTCTCTGTGTAAAGACAGGTATATCTTTCGACCTTCTAGATGTCACAAGACATCGACGCTTGCGAGCCATGGATATACGTTGGCAGCGGCGGGCACCGACTGTCCTCAAGGTCCGACCCCATGAATAACGGTATCGGCCTGTGTACCTCTATGTACTAACATGAGGTTGATGTCATTTAGATGGATTTAAGGAACCGACCTTGGATGCAATTGAGGGCATTAGTTTCCTTGTAATTTTGAAGGTATCAGCGATAGGGAAAGGAAAAAAGCTCATCTGCGTTTATAAAGGCTGGATTATTGTCCTCCCCTTCGCCTTCCGTTCACACCCCGTGGGCCAGGGTCCGGTATTACGATCACAAGAAAATTAACAAGCGTAGACTGGCGAAGACTAAACCCGAAAGGGATTTTGATCAGAGCAACTGCTCCATTGAAGAGCATTCGAAGAACTGTCACCGACGGATATGGTCATACGTTTATTTAAGAGCGACCTAAGACTGAAGCACTCGAGTCGTAGCAAGAGACTAGACCGTAGCAAGAGACTAGCCCGGTGCAAGAGACTAGCCCAACAACACTCAAGCTCTCGACCGGATTACAAAAACAGCATTAGCACTGGGGTGTTCATCATATCAATATTATGGACGATGCGGAAACTAATTCCGAAGAAGATGCGGGAGGCCGTCGCGACGCAGAGAGACTCGAAGGGAATAAGATGTAGCACCTGATAAGAGAACAATCACCATCATTGACTGAGCTTGATCTGGGTTTGCCAAGGACTGCCATTGACAAGTTACTCTGGTGCCAGCGTGCGGGCGCCCGAATCATGGCTTCAGGTTCACAGCGGATGGAAGTCAATCGGATGACCGTGCACGAGAGGAGCGTCTAAAAAGATCGATTTACATTTGGAGCGGATATCAAACGTATCAAAGACTATGAGGTAGCAACCATCGAACATCACTTTGGTATACAAGGGAACTTGCGGCAAGGTGAGATGGTGAACAAAAGTATCAATTGACACTCACTGTACAATAATCACAGATACGGCGAACGGGTATCCCCCGAGATACAAACTACATTCAGATAGCCATACAATGGTAACGATAAGAGATAGGAGTCCAATGATGAAAACAAATGTCAGTTAGGCTTTGCTAGCGGGGTTATAGGTGCTTGCACGAGGATCCCATCGGCCATGCAAAGGTTCGCGGAAAGCCTTGTTGGCAAAGCTGAATAGGGCGCTCACTACGACTAGGATGGTCAGATTAATCCATCCAAGCCAAGCGAAAGCCTCCAAAGCAGAGAGAACTCTGCAGGGATTGAACTGTGAGCACCATGACAGATCGCCCCAGATCGACTGGCAAGATATATGTCAGTGATTTCGTTACCCTTTGAAAGGTTGGGAGAACGTACGGAGGCAATTGCGGCACCGATAATCCAAAAGAACCAGAGGACAACAAGCACAATAAGCTCATCGCGAAAGGTAGAAAGATAGCGGGCTTCAACGCGTTTGTGTATACAGTAAACACTACGTTCAAAACCTCATCAAGGGAATGATCAGACTCCTAGGGTGAATCGTACTTACAGGTAACCACACCACGGCATAGTCATCAACGTTGTGACAAGAAGTTCCACAACAATTGGATCTGATAATAAATTTTGTTTGAGTGACTGAGGCCTCAGCCACATAAGTATGGGGAACTCGCCATAGAAGTTTCTGCCTCCATTTACAGGATCGCCTCCAGGTAGATTCGTGGTATAACCTAGTCGCGCTGCTGTGAGGCAGAAGAGTATGAACGAGAAGAAGCCCTGAACGAAGCGTGAGTAAAACGGACATTTCGGAGGTAGCGATGACAGCTCTGAGTACACGTACCAAAGTGGCGTACAAGCCTAGGCGGACGGGCGGCAAGTCAAAAGCCATAGGATAGTAAAGAGTGTGTGTTGTTGAAAGCAATGAACGGGTTAAAAAGGATTGTGAATAGAGGTGGGGAGCACCAAAGATGCGTGGTAGATACCACGCGGACTTCGCCTTTTTGCCATCTATGATCTGAACCAATTGGCCATAGCAACGTGTTTGCCGAATGTCGCCGAGAATGAACAAAAAACAAACAATTTCCTTCGGCTCGCCGGTCCGGAGACCCCTTGCTCGGAACCTATTTCCGTTTACATACATATACACTGTCAGAAGGAACGACGTTCATGCTGACTGTCGTGTTGTCCACTCCTCATAATTCCGTTATTGTTTTTGAAACGTCAAAGAGAAAAGAGCAAAACCATCTTTATTCAGTTTCTCGGAGATGTCGGCAGATCGCGATCTCGGCGGTGCCATCACATCATGAAGATATGTCATCTGGTTAAGAAAACACTTTGTTCAACTTGGTATCGGAGTGGTGTTCATTCTTCAAAAGACACCATCACTTCCTCCTAGTATATTGTCAACAAATCTCGACAACTGCTCCCCATTGAAGGCAGGCTTTCTCTCATAATATAGGGATTCGACATGTTTTCAAAACTGTCTGACATTGCCTCCTTTCCGCTTTCATTATTCATGCTTTCTGCGTCATCACTTGTTTCTTGCTTGTTTCAATGACATGACCATGTTATGGCCCGGGCACCAGGCATCCCAACCTTCGTTGCGTTGCATGGCAGGAGCCAAGAAAGCTGAGACTGAGCAGCGATTTCTTTGTTTATTCTCAGGAAGACGAGACGGTACTCCAGTCCTACCAGATTGCGATCGCTCTTTGTCTCCGATCTCCTCAGACACGATCATTGCTCCAAATGCTCTCATAGTCTCGAATTAGAGAAATGCTGACCATGGAACGACGTCACAGATGCCAGGGTGCTCCTTTATAAGCTTTTGTTTGAGACTAGAACCCAGCAACCATGTCCTTCCACGGTCCCCTTCGCGCAGGACTCTACAGTGCCCTGGTGAGCAACCGATTTCTCTGGTGTCTCTCTCAAGTCTAATTCATGTCTCTAGTTTCTTTTCTCCATTATTCTTCTGGGTTTAACTGCCTCCAGAGTCCATCATACGAAAAGTCTGGGCAGACCCGACACAATTTCAAGAGGTCGCAGTGGCTATTATGGTGTGTATCTAAATGTTTAACATGTATATATCACTGACAAAGAGTTTAGAGCCCAGTACAGTTGAACTGCTCTCAACGAGCATCCTTGCCACCCTCTTTTCCTTGCCCCTGTAAGTGCCCTGTCGTTCCGACGCCTTATAATCCCTCTGATTCCTCGGCACAGCATGGCCTGCCTCTGCTCCCGCCGTGGTTTCGGTCTTCCACATTTTTTGACCGAGTTAATAGGAATTTTCTGTCTCTTTGTCTTGTATCTGGTCGGAGCGTCAATCTTCACGGCATGTCTCTGTTTCTATCTCGTCTATCATTGAGTTAACCTCGATCTATCCAGAACAAGTATCGTCATATCAGTTACTGCAGAGGGTTCTTCAACCAGTGCCGTATCGTTTCGGCTATCATGGCGTTCAGCTGGATGAGTTGGGCCATCACTCTCTTCCTTCTCCTCGCTGCCCTCGCTGCTCTCTTCCATTTCCGCCAAAATGGACCCGACACTCGCGATCGCGATACTCGCAGGCATCACCGTGGAGCTGAGGCCGCTGCTGTCGGTACCGGCGCCGCTGCCTATGGAGTCCACGAGCACGAGAAAAACCATCATAATCATCCTTCCGGTACGACCGCCAGTACCAATCATCATGATGGCGTCGGGACTACCGCTGCTGCAGCTGGAACTGGAGCTGCTGTTGGAGGCACCGCGGGACACCATGGCCACCAGGCATATAACGATGGTAGGGCAACCGGCGCGAATTACGGTACAGGTCCTACCACCGGTGATAACTATGCAACTGGTACTGGAACCAACACGGGTTACAAAGAAGGTTACGGGGGCACATCTGGTGGATATAACACCACTCCTGACACGCGTGTCCTCGAAAGTTCCGGCCCCGTTTCCACTGGACCACACGCAACCTCCACTGTTTAAATATCTTTCTCTTTTGAAACTTACTAATCTTTCAACGATTGAAATGATACTTGTACAAATTAATACTTTTTGATTCGCTACTTTTGTCTCTTGTCTACGCAATTAAACGACCTTACGACTCAATATGATTTGTTTGATCAAACGTGTTGTTTCTTTTCATGGGTGATGGATGCTAACGTCTAGATGTTGCTTATGGCAGAAACTTCGATTTCATGGTCGAAATCGACGGATCTGTATGTACAACTAATGTCACTCATTTGAAAGATATGGCTCGGAATTGAACATTGATCCTCATGCGATTCGCGGTCGTTATTGCATCGTCTGTGGATTGTGCATGACTCGCAAATTCAAAATTCCGAAGCATGGCCTAGCACATCGATATACCGAATCAGAGTAGGATTATCCAATAAGACGACAAAACAATCGATACATTGCAAGGGCATTGTTGACAGCATCCATTCAGCGTGCAATGTTTCTGCTTATATTCAAGGTAACTGCGACTAAAACGGCCCTAGATGCGGCTCCTCTATGTTACAAACTTCCGATATTCAATGAAACAATATTTACATTGGTCAAGTGGGATTGAAATCATTTCAGGCGCTGTGTTCGGCTTCTTTAATCTTAACCCAGAGTCCACCCTATTACACCGTATCCAATGAGCCAGAACATGAACACCACCACAAGGCTCACTTACCTGAGCATACATCGTCAAATGCGACTTGGGATACATCCTTTCGATGGTCTTGCGACCAACACCTTCTGCCCAATGCGCAGGAGGCTTGGCATGAGGTGGAGCTGCGGCCTCATCGAGCGTGATAGTGGTAAACTGCTGCATGAAACGGATGAGCATGAACGACATCTCGTTGTACGCGAACTAAAGATCAAAAGGCTGATATCAGGAATATTGCTCAATTAATAGGATGGGACTTGATAACAGCAGACCTGTTGACCGAGGCAAATGCGCGGACCGGCATTGAAAGGAAGGAAGATGAAGGAGTTCTTGATGAGGTATTTCTTGAGCCTGTCGTCGAGGAAGCGATCGGGGTCAAACTCTTCCGCTGTTATTAGGCCAATCTCAGCTTCCACCCTTAGGTCTACAAAGAAATTCGTACCATCCGGACCCCAGAGGTCTTTACGTCGATGCATGATGAAAACGGAGTAGGGGGTTCTGATGTGGGATGATCAGAATTTCGTGACCTATCAATTGGTGAATACATACTTAGTTCCAGCGGGGATGTAGATCGGCTTTTCGGTCGGATCGTGCGAAGGCCAAGTGGTCGCGTGAATATTCTCACTGGTGTGCACTTATGAGTCAATGCCGAAGATATGCAAAGTAAGAAAACATTCAAATCACCGAGTATTGAATGGGCTTGAAGTTGTTCAGTACAGGTATCAAAGTAGTTCCAACAGAACTTACACGATAGGAAAGAGTCTCAATGTCTCTGGAAGGTGAGAAGTCATGAGATACTAGGAATAAAACATTCAAAATGGCAGCGTACCGTTGATGACGGCCCTGAGGTACTTCATATCCCGGATGTCGTCGTAATCTGGGCGACGAGTAGGTCCTACTTTTGCAAGAACTTCTTCTCGGAGGCGGGCATGGACGGCGGGGTGCATAGCCAAGAGGTAAATAACGAATGTGAGGGTGGAAGCGGTCGTATCGCGTCCTGCAATCATGATGTTCAGGCTGTATATGTCGAGGTGTCAACCCTAAGACCTAAAGGTTTCTAAGACTAGCTTACGTCTCATCTCTCAGAACCACAGGGTCTTTCATTACCGCAGTCAATTTCTAGCTTAGAGCAGTCGGAGGGACACGCACCAGATGAAAGCCGAACGAGATGGTCAATCAACGTCTCCCCGTCCTCGACATGTGACTCCGTTTTCTTCTCTGAACCAGTCTGGGGAGCAGCAGAATTCTTAGCAATAGCCTCCTGAATAATCGGGTCCAAGTATGCTCTAACAATCTCCATCGGCTTCTTCGTCTTGTCCTCGAAGATCTCCGCGAGTGGCCATATCCATCCATATCGCTCACGACTCGAAATAACCTCCTGCGCCTGTGCGAAAGCCATAGCGAACTCGTTAGCGCATTTCGCTTGGGGTGTGGCGGAGTCTGGAGTGAAGTAGGTGACATTGTGTGGATAAGGGATGCCGGCTGTGAGGCTGTGGACGCAATGGCCGAAGAGGAATTCGCTAGCGGAATCCAGGGTGAAGCGAGACATGAGATCCTGCAAGCTAGGACATGAAGTGGTATAGGATGTGTTAGAGATCGACGTACTTGGAAATCAATGGCGTGCCCGCTACGCATGCGCTCCTTGATTAAGGCGAATACGGTAGTCGTGTGACGGTCGAAGAGGTCGAAGTCGCTGATCCGATCGCGGGTGAAGAAGGGTCGTGTCATGGACCTGTGAAATCTTTGAGGGCTTTAGGATGAGCTCAACGTGGAGGAAAATGACGCGTACTTCCACATATCACCGTCGGAATTGAAGACCCCGGAACCTAGTACGGAGAACATTGAATGTTGGAATCGTTTCCCTATTCACGGTAATGAGCTCAGACGAGAAACAGTCAGCGGTGGTAACCAAACCTTTCTCATAATTAAGAAAATCCGTGGCGAGAATCGTCTTGATGTGCTCAGGCCAAACTGTCATGATCATATCCGACCACAATATACGCAGGTTTACCACTGGATCTCCCTGGCCGATGTACTCAATCAGACCGTCACCTAAATCAAGTATCCTATATATCTGAGCACGGTCAAGGTTTCTGCGCGCATACCAATGTAGCCAGTGTCCCAAAGGCGCCGCATGGTGGCCAAGATATCAACATTCCCAAGAGATTTTCCATCTATTCTGCGGGCAAGACGAGCTCCGAGCTTGGCTGCTTGGCGCCTATCGTCAAAGTGCTTGTACATTATACGAATGGCAGCAATGATCGGCCAAAAAAATAACGATCCTAAGACTGTCAGCCATGTTGGGAGTGTATGACCACCAAGCAATCCGCGATCGCTCGAGGCCTTGAGAATGAATCCAAAAGCCGCAGAAGGTATAACAAACCGATAGGTCTGATAAAAGATGAAGGCGACGCCTGGAGTCAGGTTCACCATCATGATGCCAAATTGTTTAAAAGAGTCCAACAAGTAGGGCTGGAATGATGAAAAAATAGCTCAGGTATTCAAAGCAGTTTATAATGGCAGCAATCACGGGATTCTGCCGTACAGCCAGGTATATATGTGCATCATGCTCAAGTGTCATGGGACCTTGAGGGAGAAAGAATGTGAAATTCCTGGCCACACTGGCGCCGGGCGGACGTGAGACTGACGTGACAGTGCCTCGGGAGACGGAGTTATGAGCGCTGATCAGAGCGTTATAAGGTTTGACTGAGTACCTCCGCAGCTAAGCACATACTTAGTCACCGTACAACTCACTGGCTTACTGGTATATCAAAACTTGTTGATAGTAACTGAAAAAAAGTTCGTTCTGACTGATCTGCGGAAGTACAATGAGTGCCGCTCGGCGGCGCCATCCTCGCTCATCTACCTCTCCTCAGAGTAGTGAATCACGGAATTAACTGAAGAATGACGGAGGCAATCATATCACTACTCTGCGAAGAGGATCAGACTGAGCTGTCGGAGACTGAGCGACTCTGCGCTCATCTATGCACATTGCAACGACGATGGCGGTGAGCGAATAGTGCATGTTTGCCGCGCAGAGGCCGTTAGCCCGAAGGCCGGGTTAGGGTTTACCCGTCTTCACCCAACACTCGTGACGACCGCGTTTGGCTGAATGTGAGCAGGTCGACATCTCGCACATTCAAAATGCCTGGATCAGCGCCTTTTGGCTCGGATGATGAGCTCATATCCATAGAGGAGGATGAAGGAGAGTTTGGTGCGATTGTTCATGTCCTATTTGATCATTTCTAACGGTTGTGTTCAGACTCGGATGATCAGGATTCCCCAGAAGGTAGTTGTGACGGTGAAGACAATAACGATGACAATGAGGAAGACGAGAGTGAGGCTGATGAAGAGCAAGCAGATGGTGGTGATGGTGGCGCTGAAGAAGAAATCGAAGGCGATTTCGAGCAGGTTTTACTCTACCTATCCATAACCTAATCTGACTTTTTTTTGTTCAGCCGACTCGTCAAAAACATCAGGTCGAGAGATGATTCTTCTGCAAGTGCTGGACTAACGAAAGACTGGGATTTCAATATCGAAGAAAAAGATGCCGAGTTTCTAGACGATCTTCGTGAAGCCTCTGGAATTGGGCGCAGGAGGAAGAAAGGAGTGAGTTCCAGACGCGTCAACGCGCGAAAATTACTTATGAAGAGTGTAGAAAGATCGACAAGTGGGACCAGCTTTGTCCCAACAGGTTCGCTCTCTCATCGGCGACGGGAACCAGGCCTATGTCGACAATAACCTCCCAGAGGCGATCCGCATCATGCAAGAAGTCATTCGTATCGAACCGCGAGCAGCATCCGCATGGTCTGTTCTAGCACAATGTTACACAGACATGGACCAGCCTCAGAAGGCACTTCAATTGAGGATCATGGATGCTCACCTGAGACACGACGCGGATGAGTGGGATCGGCTCGCAAGCCAATCTAGGGAGCAGGGTCACAACCAACAGGCTCTGTACTGTTACCGTAAAGTCTACAGTCTCGATCCTACTAATGTCGATGCGCTCTGGGACCGTGCTTCTCTCGCGAAGGAAATAGGGGAGTTAAAGACGGCACGTAACGCCTTCCTCGCCATCCTCAAGCGCTTCCCGCACGATCTTACGGTACTGGCCGAGCTCCGTCTCATCCTCATCGAGCTCTCTGAGCTCTCTACCTGCGCCAGCCTCTTTCGACAAGCATTTGTTCACTATCAGAAGGCTTACCCTTCTGGTCGGGGTATGGACATCACGTCCAATACAGAGATCCCTGGCGGAGGTTTCGGACTCATGGAGTTGCTTGTCATGGCGGATCTTTTCAACACCCTCGGGGAACATGAGAATGCGATCGACGCCATCAGGAAGGGGTGTAGATGGCTGCAAGGGCGAGCAGATCAGATGTACTGGGATGCATGCGATGACGATCGGGAGTATGATCTTCCTGAAATGCCGCCGCGTGGCGGCGTGGGTGAAGATGGAGGTGTTGAACCGGGAAGGTTTCCCTTGGACATTAATGCTCGACATCGGCTTGCGGTGGCTCGAATCAAGACGGGAGAGATCGCAGAAGGAAAGGTGGGCATCAAGTAGCTTGATATTGAATTTATATCTGACTCGTTCATTAGTTACATGCAAATACA
Source organism: Termitomyces titanicus (assembly GCA_017657335.1). Lineage (NCBI taxonomy): Eukaryota > Fungi > Basidiomycota > Agaricomycetes > Agaricales > Lyophyllaceae > Termitomyces > Termitomyces titanicus. Next base: position 10,109 of record JAGGAX010025101.1, on the reverse strand, counting down.
GTGTTGTCGCAGGATGTCATGGACTACGCACCACTTTACGTCGAGATTGCTGACGCCTATTTCGACCAGGAGCTGTACGCTGATGCACGGCCGATATACGAACTTCTTGGATCTGATGCTGCTGTATGACTCCTTTCCCTTTCCCAACCCTCATTCGCAAACTTGGTTGCAGACGAGCAGTCTATATATCCTACTTCAAACCGCTGCGTGTCTGCGAATGCTGGATGAACTCAAGGAGGCTGCAGAGGTGTACGAACAAGGTTAGCTATTGGCATAAAATCATCTGCTCCACTTACTGACACGGCCTGGAGTTCGGATCGCGGACCCTACTCACAACGAGGCCAAGATGAAGCTGGCTGAGATCTATGAACTCCTGAACGAGCCGAGGAAGGCACTCGAGCTCGTGTATGAAGGTACGTATACTAACTCTCCACCGAACCATTGTCTTTTCTAACCCACCCCAGTCATCGACTCGCGTAAGAAACGGCCAAAAGAAGCCACCGCTCACGAAGCCGTCGAAAGCACTACTGCTTCGACCTCTCTTTTCGAAGAGAAAGCCGCCAAGTCCAAAGCCACGAAAAATCCTGGCCGACTCACCCATGCGCAGTTGCGGGAGCTGGAGGCAGAGAAGGAGAAGGAGGTGTTGAGGGGATACAAGATTGTGAAGGAGCAATGGACTGGCATGCTTACGGGGGAGGAAGAGGCGGTGAAGGTGTGGCTTATCGAGGCGGAGAAGCTGGTAGAGACGTTTAGGGAGACGAGGAACCTTTTCTTGACATCACGGGTGACCTGCTTTACTTCTTCCAGCATGTGTCTGTGGCTGATAAGAGGAGCACTGTAGACGAACCCGTTTCGTGGTATGTTTCCGCGCTCGCGACCTAAGCAAGATAATCAGAACGAGATGGATGAGGATCGCATGGCTTCACGGCTGAACCTTGACCTTGGCACGTCAAGTCTCCTGCAGCTCTCACGTGTATCTCTGAACCGCTTTGCAGAGCAGGATACTTTGTCAAGAAAGTCTGCAAAAGACAGAGCAGTGGACATCTTCCGGGGTGTTTCGTTCAGTGAATGGTTACGTGTCATAATGCAGGTATGAATAGACTTTAGCATTTACAAAATGTTAAGGTGACACTGGCATTTAGTACTGCTTCTTGCTCACGCGGCGTGGTAAGTTCGATGCTGCCGACGAAATCCTTCGCCATATTCTTGTATCGAATGCGTATCAAGCTCGCCAACGGCAGGACACTATCAGGATAGCCCTGATTGGTACGAATGTTCTTAAAACGAGACGCCATTCACGACCTCACGCGCCTTACAGCTTGTGCGATTGCCGCTCAGCATCCCACCATAGTGGTTGAACAGGCTCGAAAACTCATCACCGTTCATCAGTTCAACAATGAGCCCCAGCGAATCCTAATCGCCGTACTCTCCAGCGGACTGCGGCCTACTGATGCTTTCATTACTTCAACGTTGCAAAAGCACTTGTTCCGTGAGCTGAAGCTCGCAGACGTGGCTGTCAGGACGCCTGAAGTCTTACGGTGGAACGCTCTCAATAAGCGTTACGCCGCGACTGCCACTGTCAAATCAGAGCCAGGGGATGGCGCTGATGATGATGCAGACGACGCAGAACCTGTAACTACCGCGGACAAGGATTCCAAGGCACTAGAAATACCTACGAAGCACAACCCCATTATTGTTGCCATCTATGGACAGATCTGCATTGCTGCAAAGAGTTATCAAAGTGCTATCTGTAAGTCCACCTGCTTGCACATTTTCACATGCGTCCGTCCTTTGAACAAGCTGACGCCTGACGTGGGACCTCAGTTTACCTCTTGCATGCATATGATTATTGCCCCGAAGATCCCATGATTTGCTTATCGTTAGCAATTGCTTCCATTGGACGGGCAATGCAGCGCCAATCGGACAATCGTCACCATTTGATTACGCAGGTAGGATCACGGCGCTATTTTAGCAGGTCGTTACATGAGTTTGCTGACCTCACGGCGGTGCAGGCGATGGCATTCTTGTCACAGTATCGCAGGCTGCGTGCTCACGATTCACAGAGCTTGGGAGAAGTGGAGTACAATTTCGGTAGGGCTTTTCATCAACTAGGTATGGTTTTTTCCAAGATATTGTCCAGGAAAGTTTCATGAGTACATTTTCCTCTTTTGATTGTCTTTTCAGGCTTATACTCGCATGCCGTAACACATTACGAACGTGTACTTGAAAACGCGGAGAAGGCTACCCCCGATGTAAGTCTCCATGCCTCCCCTTATGCATTACTGAAGTTGGTCCGGTGCAGGAGAACCATTTTGCAAGAGAAGCTGCCTACAATCTCTCGTTCATCTATGTTTTGACTGGTGCTCCTCCACTTGCGGCGGCTTTGTACAGACGGTGGCTGTCGATTTGAACCAGATGTAATGGATGATCTCCCATCACCACCATTTTATCGTCAATCTGTTCGATTTTGAGAATCGACATTACAACTGGGGTCAGGTCATGACTTTGGACAGATATGTATGTATCTTCTGGCTTCTATCTACTTCAGGAACAAAACATTTATGCCACATTTATGAGTGCGATTCAGGATAATCCAGCCATAGTACAGGGACAGCAGGGTAACACAGCATCACATGAGTACAATGGTCCACATGGAGAAGCTTAAACTTACGAGGCTAAAGGCTATGTACTGAAGCCTACGGTTCGCATACAAATTTGAATTTTTATTGTCCAATGTATCTTTTCTTGGTGTATGTACATCCAGTCGAGGACTGATTTTAAATTACAGCAATTTTCATAACGATAGGCCCCTTCGAAGTTTCCTTAGTTGTTTGGCCAATCCTACTAAGTATGGCTTCCTCAATCGCCACCAGTAATTTTGCAAATCCTCTTGTACTACTTTAGTACAATCACAAGCCCCAAGATAATTCTTTTCAACTCTGCCGGCAGACATCGTCTCGTGATGAAAGACAGTGAATAGAATATGAATGGTCACGGCCGTATACCGGCAAGCACGGCAGAAGCTCGATTATCTGCCAAACAACTAAACAGGGCTACGTATCGTTTATGAAAATTGCTGTCATGTACTTATCTCCAAACGACCTCCACAATCCTCAACACGTTTGAGATATTGGAGAGTTCTTGAATACAAGACTTCATCCATAAATACTTCCATTCCACCACACCCGTGGGACTCGATCCAACCCTTCGGCCTTCGAACATTCGCTTATTGACTACATAAATGACGTAGGGTGAGCGAGAGACGGCACTTCAGCGACGTTCCAGAGTGTGGTCTCTTCAAGCAATGTTTGTGTTAAACTAAGCCGATCATCACAGATGGCAATACATACTTCGAAAAGTAGATCAAATTCCAGAGGCCAGGGCAGACTTGGAGATTCAGGAGGCGATTGAGATGTCAAAAACGACCAATCGAGTTTGCATCCAGAGTGGCGGATTCAGGAATCGGAGCTGCTCCAATTATCTGTCCATTTTTTCCAATCTGAGCTGTCACCCAGCCCACCAGCCCACCAGCAATCTGGGAATTTGCTGATGGGTAGCTATATAGCTGAATTGCTATATACTATATATGTTACTGGAACAAAGTTAATTCCATACACATCAGGAATACAGAATAAATTTGAGTTCATTTATACACTAGTTCAAGAAGTCGTTGATCAACTCCATGTATCTTTCCCTCTCCTCAAAGAAGGGGCTATGGCCAGATTTTTCAAATGTTACCCATTTCACCTTCTCGATGCCATCAAAAAATGGCTTCACGACAAAGTCCTGCGAGATATCATTACGACCATTGATAATGAAAGTAGTGACTTTGATTCGCGGGAGGTCCTCAATGATCGACCAATTGTTAAGCACCCTGCATTGGAATACTGGTTGGTTTCGGCCAGAGATCAAAGAGTGGACACGTACGGCGCGGCAGCAACGGTAGGATCCCCGTTGGGCCCGAACACTTGTTCCAAGGTGTACAGGTATTCAGGAGGGAATGGTTGAATATTGCAACCGTGGACGGCATGGAACTCCTTCAATGCAGCAAAGAATTTAGGAGGATCGTGCATTCCGGATTTCAAGCCCTCTTGTACGTCAGCGGGAAACAATCGCATGAGCTGTGCATTTGACTAGTTCCAAAGCGCAGATGACGCGAGCGAATTCGTTAGGACTAGGTGTTTCAACCCCGGAGGCTGACGTCTGATTGCGAATTCAGCGGCGAGGATCCCACCCCACGAATGACCGGCGAGAGCGAATGAATCTTTTATTCCGACCTGGTTGATGACGTTGACGAGTTCGTCAATGAACAGTCAATAGTCCAAAATCTGGAGGGCACATCCTTAAGATGACTCGAAAGACCGTTGCCCAATTGATCGTAGAGGATGACGGGGATGCCAAATTTCGTGTAAAGGTCAGAGAATGGAACGAGGTAGTCGTGGACGAGCCCAGGACCACCGTGGAGAACGATAAGAGGAGTGCGTGTGCTATTCTTGGGATCGCCAAACTGTTTGACATAGGTCGAATACTCGCCCGCGAACTCCCCCATTTGATTCCCTTCATATTTGAAGGTGATCGCACCAGTTTTAGTAGGAAGGCTACTAGGCGATGTCATTTTGGCAAGAGTGGAGATTTGACGAAGAGATTCGAGATCGACTTATTGCTGTTTACTAAACAGTTGCCACGGGCAAAAACACGCATAAATATCAGGGACATTCAGGGTTTGGGCGTAGCATGCGGTCGCATCGCGCAGTAAGTACGCATTGACATGGGAGACGCCGGGTATTGCCCCTTGAATTGCCCCTTCAGAAAAACGGGGTGTTTGTACTTGTTTGCTTAGCAGGAAACACGAGCTCGAGGATGGTTCCTCGTTGTTCGTTGTCGTACGTTGACAACATCAACTTATAATGGATGTGAGTAGTCAGAAAGTATGATTAATATACTGAGATCATTTTCTAATATAATATTACTCGTCGCATTGGTCCTACAGGGCCCGTCACTAGATACAAAGTGTACACATTATATCATCAAATATATGGATCATGAGGATTTTCACATTTTTGCGTCGCATAAAAAATTGTATCCGAGATCCAAGTTAGAGCAATACACGGATAAGTAGTTGAGATTTCATTTCTAATATAACACAAAGTAAATTACACATCCCTCAGTACAGAATTGAGGGTAGTCCGTAATGTACAGAAAAAGTGAACAAAGTATAGCATGGTAGCTAAAGACGTCCTGGCGATCGTGTTATACATCTTACAAACTTTATGATACCCCCGACAGAATCTAGAAATCTTCATCGGTGACACTAGAGACTCTGGTCAGCTTCAAAGTCAATATCAATAGAGGGAAGAGACATACAAAGTCGGTGACGATTTCATCGTCTCCGATACTCCAGAGTAGTTAATGCCAGCCTTTGAGTACTCCGAGACTCGCTTCTCAAAGAAGTTTGTCTTTCCTTGCAACGAGATCATGTCCATGAAATCGAAGGGATTTGTCTTGTTATAGACCTTGTCATTGCCGAGGGCAACAAGTAGATGATCAGCAACAAACTCGATGTACTGACACATCAGGTCCGAGTTCATGCCTATGAGCTTGACCGGGAGCGCATCTATAACCGTTGAGTAAGACTGATTTTCAAGAAGGCTATGTACCCACCTGTGAGGAACTCCTGCTCAATTACAACAGCTTCGGTGATAATAGCCTTGATTGTATCGGGATGAGGCCGGCGCTTGAGATGACTGAAGAGGAGGCATGCGAAGTCGGTGTGCATACCCTCATCGCGGCTAATAAGCTCATTCGAAAAAGTTAGGCCAGGCATGAGACCACGTTTCTTGAGCCAAAAGATCGATGCGAAGGAGCCCGAGAAGAAAATGCCTTCGACAGTAGCAAATGCGACTAGTCGTTCGGCAAAAGTAGAGTTCTTGTCGGAGATCCACTTGAGGGCCCATTCAGCCTTGCGTCTGATGCAAGGGATGGTTTTGATGGCGTCGAAGAGGAACTCACGCTGAGTTTGATCCTCGATGTAGGTGTCGATGAGAAGTGAATATGTTTCGGAGTGAATGTTTTCCATCATGATTTGGAAGCCATAGAAGCAGCGAGCTTCAGCTACCTGGACTTCGTTGGAGAAACGCTCGACAAGGTTCTCATTGACAATACCATCGGAGGCGGCGAAGAAGGCAAGAACATGAGAGACGAAATGGCGTTCGTTACTATTGAGGCGCTCGCGCCAGTCGCGAAGGTCCATGGAGAGATCTATCTCTTCGGCCGTCCAGAAGGACGCCTCCGCCTTCTTATACATCTGCCAAATCTACAGTACAGGTGAGCAGACGAAGTAATAACATTGAGAGACACCAACCTCATGGTATTGGATAGGGAACAAGACGAAACGACGTCTCGATTCTTTCAGTAGAGGTTCTTCACCTATGTCACAATCATTGAGGGATGTCTGATAAGCTGTAATAGAAGCACGTACTCTCAAGTACATCTATTTCTCCAACGAACTTTTGAGCCAGCGCCTGAACGCCAACTTCGGAGGCGAAAGGTTTGTCGTCGCCGAGACATCTAGACAGACGTGTGTTATTGATGATAACAGTCATGGAAGGTTTTGCTGAATGTTTCGTAGAAGTATTGAAGGTAGAGAGAGCGGTAGATGAGCATAGAGAGAACTAGGCTGGGCCTTTTAACCAGACAGCTATGGTTATGTTCGAATTCAGCACTTTGTGATAATCATCGCCGAGTCCATATACTTCCTTCTAGGGTAGATTGACTTCCTTTCTGATCCGCGTGTTCGGCCATGTACTGCCCATGGAGGTACGTGGGTAAATGGACAGTCCATATTCAATCCTGTACCTTATTGTGTGGCGGCGGCAAGGACTCAAGTTTACCCTACCCCGGAAAACCGGAGAACGACGTAGTTGTAGCCGGATGGCCGTGCCACACCTCCGACCTCAATCATGATCAGCCACGGCTCGAATAAGATTAGCATTCCCGTCTCAAGTTATGCTTGCCCGGCTGCCCATGTAGTATATCTTGACATGACTGGGTACACTTTTATACATAAAATAGTCCCCGAGGTAGGATAGATATCAGTACTAGTGTCAGGAGGGTGTCGATAACTGACCTACAGCTCAAGGAATCTCTTCATGTAAAGATCAGAGACGGCCAGATGTATCCCTTGAATCAACAAAGTTTGTACCTACCTATATCCGCTGAAAACCTAATCCCGGCATACGAACATTTACACGGATCTCTTACAAGCGTGTGCTAGTCCCATCCATGCCTCATGATCATACGATTCATGGCTGCGAATTCATTAACCATGGCTACGCACGGCTGGACCTGGATCACGCACAGCTCACCATAGGCTCAAGTCTAAGTAGCTGGCTACAGCCACATTTACCATCCATCTTTATTTACCACACCACTGCCATTTCGATTTTGTGTGGGCGATAAATCACTTTCAATCCTTGACTATACCATGTTGAGATCATCCGAGCGTCGTTGACGAAGGAGCGCTGTGTCTCCGTGTAACCGAACTTCCGAGATAGTGTTTAATGTCACTGCAAATGAAATAACCCCGGGTGACGCACTCTGCTTCTATACCAATTTCGACCCATCTTTTTGGCATAGTTAAAATCTGATTCAATGATCTTTGCAATGATCGTTGAAAATCGCTGTGCTAGCCAATTGTGTCTTGGTGTGATCAGCGATGTGTGTTTAATGTCCACTGCGAATGAAATAAACCCGGGTGACGCACTCTGCTTCTATATCAATTTCGACCCATCTATTTGGCACAGTTAAAATATGACTCAATGATCATTGCAATGATCGTTGAAATTCGCTGTGCTAGCCAATTGAGTCTTGGTATGATCGGCGATGTGTTCTCTGGATTATTAGCCTTTTCACCTCCCGTTACCCTGTCCCGTTCCGCATCCTTTGCCTGGAGCGGTAACATCTATTTAGAGTTACGCCTTTTCTATGCGTAGGAATAGATTTGCATCCCTGTTGACAGGTAGGAATTCTGCAATGTCATATTCAGTGAATTGTTGGATATGGACACATCATATTCGATCCTCACACTATCCCATCATTCCCGACAGTTTTACATAGATGCCACTCTCATTTGTGGGCGACGAGCGTGGGAGAAGTCATGTGTTGGCAAACAGCGAGATGGAGGTGTTATGTAGTACCAATGGTAGCGAGAGAAGCAACTAGCTCGATTGAGGCGATCCCTAGAGTATATCTGCATGGTACTGGCACTTACCTGTTTCGCATTATCTCCCCCATTTGTCCTCTGGTGCTCCAGAACTGCACACGCAGTCCGTTTGCGAGCTCAGTACCGAGTAAGTATGAATTCCCTTATTCCCTTGAGGGCATGTGGGGTATGAGAAGGGTGGAGGGGGAGAATTCACTGTGTATCCGTCGATGGTCGACGTTGATGTTCTGAAAGGAAGATTGATTCCCTTATTAGAACCTCTATCTCCATTTCCGTCTGCGGGCTCGGGACCGGGTAATTGATATCGCATCGGTCCTCACAGGGTCATACGGTTAAAGCAAATGTGAGTTGATAACAAGGGTGACGCTGAGGAGATAAACTCGTTCGACCATGAGCGTTGAAACGTCGAAATTTCAAACAGTACTATTCCGTTCAAAACGGTGCTAGCCGGTAATAGCTCAGAGTATCGGCCGGACAGATGATCAAACTCAAATCCAACAACGGGACTAGTTCGACCAGTGCCATTGTCAAGATTGTCTAGTCGTTGAGTTTTGCCTCAGGCTCTGGATTGGCTGTCCGGAATCTGCCGGTCTAGGGATCCCACGCTCAATGAGCAGCCATCGCTGTCACTCTTTGACTTCTGCTTGATTCGAGGCTCGACAATCCTAATGGACTCACCATACCGATTTACTTGGACCATAACTCAGACGCGCACCCACTCCTACCCGGGGAATCGCTCCCTAGCCCTCCGGTTATTAATAGATCATTGTAGATCTTTATCCTACCTCCGTTATGAGAATGAATTGGCGCAAGATTCTACAAAGGACAACCTATTCAGAACTTTTCTCATTCAGACTGACTTCACCGTGTTGCAAAGCCTTGGATGCCAGATACAGGTCGCAATGTCTCTCTGAAACCTTCTCGGTTAACTGAGTTCTCAGTGAATTGGTCTATGTATGTATGCCTATGTAGAAATGATCGCGCGGTCCCGGTCTCCGGATGGTCATTGTCTCCGGATGGTCATTATTCCGTATGTCATGGAAAACACTTTATGGGTCAGAAATATGTGTGAGTGGTCCCTTGATTTGTCGGACTTTGTTCTAATGAGATATGGCTGGACAAAAGGCTCCGGAACCACGCAAAATGCTGCTGGTCAGATTTGAGATGGAATATTGATGTGTGAGTTTCCTTTTATCCCAGTCCCCTGGCATTCCTGAAATGCATTAACGTTCTGATCTGTATACATACATACATCCTTAGTCTCCCGCGGAGCAGTTTATAGCCAACGATGTCCTTATCACGCAGCATGTCATCTTCTCGAACAAAAAATGGGGTTGTGTCCTCTACATGGTTGATGACGACTGATGACGAGTAGCTGACGTGCGTGGGATGGATTAAGAGAAAGACTTCTGAGGAGAGCAGTACGAAAAAGGAAATGACATACAATATTGTGGGGAGGATTGTGACGTCGTCTGTAGAGGATCTCTAAAGGTCATCGGGACATCGCAGGATCAGTGATTGAGAAATACATAGTCAAGTACTCCCTGGTTTAGGAAGTCCCAAATCGGATCCATGATGAAATAGAAATGTGGGAAATGTCATAACCGGATCCTCGAGATTCCAGCAAGTCAACCTTTTTACCTACTATATCACGACGGGTATTGGAATATTTTCCCCATGGAAGAAGTGTAAAAGAAATGTGTTATGCCCTTTTCAATGTCCCTTTTTCCTCTGGAAAAAGGCTTTAGACAATGGAAAATGACATTTTCCAAGAGAAAAAGCTGAGGAAATTTGGCAGTGTATGTGATTCCGCTACTCTGTGGCGGGTTTTGTAGACCAAACAGTTTTTCCCTGACAGCCAGGTTTCAGCAGCTTGTCACACGTGATT
>JAGGAX010025100.1:7399-28636 GCA_017657335.1 Termitomyces titanicus | reverse complement strand
GAACCTCCGGCTCTGCGGGATTACACAGCTCTAGCTTGAGTTGTTCGGCCCCTCTCTCTCAGGAGGGGGAACCGGCACTCGAGAACTCTCAGACTCAAGAAATAGATTTCTTCCCGCAAACTTCGGCCAACCAGATCTCAGTTTCCTATCCTCGTCTCTTTCTCAAACCCGTTTCCCCTTCTCTTGTCGTCAGCCGCGAATTAACGCCATACTGACTTTTCACTGGGCCTGAAGCCTGGGCCTGGCCAGAGTCCAAACCAACCCATCCACGTGTCATTGATAGTGTTGTATTCCTACGGCGGGAGGAAAATACACACTGAAGTATGATGACTTTCTCTGTTGGTCAAGTTATTCTGCAGGCTTCAGCGGCCTCAACAATGGCTTTTGGTTTCTCGCGCCTTCATACTTTGGCCATTAACGATTGGATGCAAACTCAATATGGTGGGCACTTTCAATACCTAACTATTCAAGGGCAAGTGCAGTCTCAAAATCCGAGCAGCTCACGTCAATATGCAAGCAGGCTCACAATCGCGTGGCTTACTATGATTGTTGGCCTATTGTCAAGCCTATACCCTGAGTTTCGAGGTACTTAGTCATCGTGTTTCACTGCTTGCGTCTTCGCCTACCGACAAACCCAGTCTTTAGACACATCAAAAGAGCCTTGTTCATTGTTGCCATGCCCGTACGTTGGCCATACTTATCGATCATGTTTCCATAACTTAGCCATCTCTTCGTCCAAGCTTTCTATCGTGATTTCTGTCGTCTACTGGACCTTGATCATTCTTTTCCCGTCCTTGATTATACAGCCGACTACTCAGTCCACCGCAGACTTAGACTCCTTTCGAATTCCGTTGTCTATTGATCTCGCATTGCATGCATCGCCTGCAATGGCACTGCTCGCTGATTTTATTTTATACGAGACAAGGTACAATGAGAAGACGCTACGGTCTGTTGCCCCGATTCCCATCTCGGTTTTTGCTGTATGGTATAGTTCCTGGGCAGAATATTGTGCTAAGCTTAATAATGGGACCTGTGAGTCTGCGTTCTATGTAAATGTATTGTAATGTTCACTGACTAATTCAATACATAGTTCCATACCCTTTCTTAACGACCAATACGTTTGAAATACGCCTCGTCATTTATCTTGGAGCTTCCATACTTGCGTATACTTCGTTACTGGCTATAAATAGCTTTCATCGACCATCTGGAAATGGGATGACTGATTATTCTGGTGAGCCTCGACTAAATTCCACGTCGTCTCATTGACCCAAGCGGTAAAACAAACCAGATTGGTGAATCTCGCATCAAGGATCAGTCTGAGATCCCCGCGCTGCGGCTTCTGGAGTAAGACACCATTGCAGCGCCCAGGGAATTATTCTGGGTGATCCAGGATCTGGATGTATACATAATATATGTAACACATGGCGGTAAAATTGACCTATTACTTAGAGTTGTCCATGCCAGTGCCTCCAGAGTACCAGGGTGCCGAGTACTGCAGCGGCCGAAGTCGCAGTGGTCACCCAGAAAGTTACACGCCAGCAACTGTGACCCTCACATATGTCTAGACCGCCAGAGTTTGCGGCTGAGATGAATGCGTATAAGTAAGAGAAAATTGGAGTGCCGAAGAAAGGAGCGTAGGTTAAGATGCCGAAATTACGGCCAAGGTTAGCTGTTCCCCAGCCTGAAGAGACAATGCTTGGTCTGACAAAATTTAGCCGCTGTTTGCTTTATAGTCAATTGACTCACAGGACTGTGAACACGGAACCATAATTAATGCCAGTACCAATACTGTTGACCATCAATAAGAAAGCTCTAGAAAAAGTAGGACACGGCTTGGCATACCTTAGCACCCACAAAGCACGACGGGATTTGGCCCCAATTTCCATCCACAGAAACACCATACAAAGTAAGAATGTTGGCATAGTTAGGAAAACCATTCGACTGACACGATGTTTTCTTGGATATATAATAGCACCTGTAGGCAAGTAGGATGCGATTGGAGAGACAAAATCCGCAAGTGGTCCGACTACCAGACGTGACAGAGTGTTTGAAATTGACAATATTTTCACTTGACTTGCAGTAACCACATCGGATGGCATGTTACCAGACGACGGATTGGAGGGCAGAGAGAGCACAATTGTCCCCATATTTGAAATCACCATTTCAGACTGAAAAAAGAAAATAAAAACAGGTTGATTGTGTGGGTTTTGATGATAGAAACTCACGGCCCCGATGGAACAAAGGGTGAAAAACGCCAAGATCCAAAAGTGGTGATCTCGAAAGGGGTCACGATGGCTTCGTAGAGAAGAAACATCATCAGGCGAAGGAGAAACCAATCTCGTGGTTTCGTCTGCCTGAATAAGTTCCAGTGCGGATGAGGTTGACGGCTTGTATAAATCGAGAATGAAAGCACCAAAAAAATGTGTCGCTCCGGTTAACAGCGCCAGGAACCTCAAATACGGAACAATTTTCAGTTGGCCAGAATCCACCTCTGTGAACCAATTGGTAGCAATGAGTGAAAGGCAGAGGGGTGATAACCCGAATAAAGCCATGCTGGTGCCTGCCGCAGCACCAGGGTGTAGGAGGAAAGTTTTTGATGCAGCGAAGACTGAGGAAAAGTAACTGAGCCAGCGTTAGATGATCTCGTTATAAATATGGTCAGGGGACATACGAGAAAACGGTTCCTAAGCCAGCCATAAAGAAGGCTACTGTAAGACATCGGAAGGACCATGGCAATGGATGAGATGTGTCAGGAGTAATTGCCAGAAGAGAAGAGCTCGAGACAAAAGCAGTAAAAAATAATCCTGCTGCTATAAAAGAGCATCTCGAAGGCCCGTATATGTCAAGAATTCTGCCTACAATAGGCGAAAAGGGATATTGTCCCACAATTCCGCTGGCGGAAGAAGCTTTGTAAGGGTGATATGATTTTTACAGGAAGTTTACGCTGCTCACGCTAGGGCTACTGTGGTCAGCTGAGGCTGGGTCAACTTCAGAATGTGCGCGAAGGCTGGTGACAAGACTGGGAAGACGAAAACCCCACCGGCAACAAGCCTTGACAATTATTGGTACAGCCTACATTCAGAAGGTGATGACTTTTCACTCACGAATTCGCCGCAATGGAAATGCAGACCAAGCACAAGCTCGAGCGAGAGTAAGACGGCATACGTATTTAGAAATAATAATATCTCAGATCTGAGGCCTGAGGATTGACCTCGTGACTCACAAATGCTAGGTATAAAATCTTCAATTTGGTCTGAAGTGATGCGCACAAGATTTATGGCAGATCGACCAACCAAGCAAAAACTATGGGGAGGCCGATTTACAGGAAAGACGGACCCCTTGTACGCTCTCGTCATCTTGTAGAATCTTATGCTCAATGAGATTTGCTAGGATGCATGCTTTTAATCAGTCACTTAGGTATGACCAGCGCATGTACGCTGTGGACATCAAAGGCTCGATCGCGTATGCGAAAGCTCTTACTCGCGTCGGCATCTTGACACCGGACGAAGAAACAACCATTGCTGATGGTTTGCAATCAGTTCTCAAGGAATGGCAAGATGGAACAGTTTGTCTCTGATCAGTTATCAACGGTCACTTTCTGATTTCTCTGATAGTTTCAGATCCAGTCTGACGACGAGGATATCCATACTGCGAATGAGAGGCGACTCAGCGAACTAATTGGCCCTCTTGGCGGAAAGCTTCATACCGGACGCTCGCGCAATGATCAAGTTGCGACAGACATGCGCCTTTGGTTGCTTGAAGAAGCTGCAAATATTGAAGCCGGATTAAAGAATCTCATCCGCGTCATGGTTGAGAGAGCCGACAAGGAAAAAGAAATAATCCTTCCCGGATACACGCATTTACAGGTCTGTCGGAATGTAATTTCTCTTTGAATTTTCCTCATAGCTCTTAGCGCGGCCAACCTATCCGATGGTCCCATTTACTCCTCTCGCATGCATTTTCCTTCAGTTCTGATCTCCAGAGGCTTCGTCAGTTAATTCCTCGGATATCTGTATCTCCTCTGGGTTGCGGTGCTCTCGCAGGAAACCCCTTCGTTGTTGACAGAGATTTCCTTACTAAAGAACTTGGTTTCCAATCCGTCGCGGAAAATAGCCTCTGGGGAGTCGGAGATCGTGATTTCATTGTTGAATTCTTGATGTGGTCTAGCTTGGCTATGACACATGTTAGTCGTATGGCAGAGGATCTTGTTATCTATTCAACTGCCGAGTTCGGTTTTGTGACGTTGAGTGATGCATATAGGTATGTTGGTCCATTATTCTTCAATATAATCTTTCCTGAGTGCCTGACACCGTATCTGCAGTACAGGATCCAGCATCATGCCGCAGAAGAAGAACCCCGACTCTTTGGAACTATTGCGAGGAAAATCTGGTCGCGTGTTTGGAAATGTGTGTTGTGTCCAAGAAAGCATCAGAAGATACTCACCGATGTGTAGATGGCAGGGTTCTTGATGACGCTGAAGGGGCTTCCTTCAACCTATAACAAAGACCTTCAAGAGGACAAGGAGCCTCTGTTTGATGCTGTTGATACAGTTTCAGCATCGTTTCAAATCGCCGAGGGCGTCATTGCAACCTTGGATGTCAGTCGCTACATTCTGGCCTCTGACAGTGTCCGTTCCTTACGTTAGACAGGTCCACGCTGAGAAAATGCGTCAGGCCCTGACAATGGATGTCCTTGCCACGGACCTCGCTGATTACCTTGTGAGAAAAGGAGTACGTGACACATTGTAGCTCTTCTCGTCATATTATTTGATATTCATTCTGTTGATCAGATCCCATTCCGAGAAACTCATCATATATCTGGCCGAGCAGTTGCGCTAGCCGAGTCGCGTAAGTGCCAGTTAAATGAACTGACGCTCGAGGACTACAAAGGTCTGAATGAGAACTTCACGGACGACATACACGATGTCTTCGACTTTGAGGCTAGTGTCGAGCGGCGTGAATCAATTGGGGGAACGAGCCGAAGGATGATAGAGAGGCAGGTTGTTGTTCTCCGTGGCATACTCGATGAGCAATAGTCGGAACTTTTAGTAATTCCGTTTTGAATGGCACTTGCATAGACGTGTATGTAAGAGACCAAATATTGAGATCCTTCAAGCCTCAAGGCCTCAGGTCTTCAAGCTCAAAGCTCAAGCGCTCAAGCTCGAGGTTGGAAGTATCGATGTCAAGTTTTCTCCGGCCCGACTCCGGGGTGAATGCATGGCTGTGGTTGTTTGTCCAACTTTGTTGAATTTAGCATCCTCCAAACCGCGCCAACGGTCACTAGCACTTTGTGGCCTAAACGACCTCCCACCACTTTGTCTTCTGTTATAACGCTCATAAAACTACTTATATATCTTTTCATCATCTGATTTATTTCTTGATTCTAACAACCTCCTAGACCTATCCACATGGCAAGAGACAGACTAGCAGCCATGCGGGTATGTGCCATTTCCATGCAACGCTTTCATCTCGATGCTCATCCTCAATTCCCCGCAGGCCCAACAGGGCGGTAACACTTCTACGTATGTCGAACTATGAATGTGTTCTTTTGAAGCGACATCTTTGACAGAGACCATCCATTTAGCCCCTCCTATCCGACGCAGGCGTCGGGTGGAGCTGGAGGTTACCAGAATCGCAGAGCGAATCCCTACGCCCAGCAGGATGACCGCGCGTACGAGATGTCGGACGTCAAGGACAGCAGAACGGAGCTAGCACCCAATGTCAATGGCGACAGTATGGCGAATTTTTATTCCGAGGTATTCTTGACTTCTCCGGATTATTCAACAAACATGAAAATGTTTTATCTAGATTTCTTCGATTCAAGATAGCTTGCGCACCTTTAACGATAATGTGGCACGGATTGGGGACTTGCATTCACGGTCGCTCAATAACATGGATGACGCTGCGGCCCAACGTAATGCCTCGGAACTCGACGGGCTGGTGAATGAAACCAGTGCCCTCAGTAACAGCCTCAAACGTCGAATCAAAGACTTGGAACGGCAGGGGGGTTCAGGTCGCGATGGTCAAATTCGCAAGCAACAGGTAAGGCTAGCAGGACTTCACTAGGCGATCAATCACTATCTATGATTATTAGACTGCCTTGGTCAAGTCGAAGTTTGTGGAGGCAATCCAGCATTATCAAACGGTGGAACAGCAATACCGTACAAAATACAAGCAACGGATGGAAAGACAGTTCAAGATTGGTATGCCATTCAAGGTTTTTTTACTCTAGCCATCTCACACAATACCGCAGTCAAACCCGACGCCTCGCCAGAGGAGATTAGGGCCGTTGTCAATGATGAGCAAGGCGGCCAGATTTTCAGTCAAGCGGTGAGTTATTTACTCCAAGATGATGAGCTCAAACTCAGATCGAGGACAGCTCCTAAGCTCCAATCGGTATGGCGAGTCAAGAGCCGCATACCGTGAGGTTCAGGAACGACACGAAGACATCAAACGCATAGAGAAAACCTTAGGCGAGCTTGCGCAACTATTTAACGATGTCAGTCCCTTCTCTTGAGACGTAAAGTCTCCGCTAAAAGTGTTCGTTAGATGAGCGTACTCGTTGAACAACAAGACGAGACGGTCGATGCTATTGAGACACAAGCTCACACAGTCGTCCAGGACACTGAAGCTGGGTACGTCAATATGACATTCTCGTCTCATAAGTTTTGACCCTATTCTTGAAGTCTCCTACATACGGAAAAGGCCGTGGTTTCAGCGCGCGCTGCACGCAAGAAGCGTTGGATATGTTTCTTCATCATTCTCATTATTCTCATTATCGTCGGTGTCGTTGTCGGTGTTGTGGTCAGCAACAACATCAAAAAATGACGAGTTGAGTCTTGTTGGAATGTTCAATGGAATAATTTCTGATCTTTGCCAGGTATTCAATGGATGTCTACGATTCATTTGGACTGGATACTTCTTTTTTATTATACCATCATGATATTTTGCCCCACATCCTCCTATCTTATTCGCATACTTTCTTTAACCACCACAAGGCTCTTATTTTAGTGAAGGTATGTAATAAGAGTCGGAAACCACAAGCATTCTTTTATTGCCAATGATACCCTCCTTTTGAAACCCTACATTGGACAAGCGTTCTTATATATCCGAAACATGAGTGCATGGACTTGAAGCCGATGAAAAAATAATTTATCAACAAAACGCGGTAAAATGATCGGTCAAGGCCGTACATAGGACCTCCGTTTTTTCCTTTCTGATTCTTGCAGGCTACATAGGTGTCAAATAGTCGACGACGGCCGGTGCGGCTTCCGGTGGCGAATTCGTTGGGAATGGAAATGTCATCGAGGATAATTACTAAATGCGGGTCGCAGCACGTGGTATCATCGGTTGCCTGGATTACGCGTCCGCCGATATAAAGTAGAAGACCAGCCGCACATTGCCTCCTGCCATCTGCCCCCAACCTACCGTCTGTATCCCGTTTGCTGTGCGTCTTCGCTTTACACTCTCAGTGTCACCTCACTAATTTCTTGGTGCAGTCAGTCCTCCGAAGCCTTCTTCTTTCTTCATATCTACGCAACCCCATCATCACCACACACATCATGCCCGGTAAGAAGCGCTGCCAGCACCAAATTGGCACTGAGAGCCAGTGTAACTCTGCCGCTCTTCGCATCGTTGGCCAATGTCCCCATTGTCGAGCACAGTTCTGCGGCACAGTGAGTCTAGTGGCATCTTGTTCCACAGTTGGCATGGTTGTCTGACTCGTGCTTGTAATGTTTAGCATCGACTACCGGAGCACCATAGCTGCACTAATTTGGAAGACTGTCGTCAGCAAGCGTTTGAACGGAACAAGACGAAGTTGGAGAGTGAACGGACGGTGGCATCGAAGATAGCGACGGCTTAGAGATAATCTGACCCTCCGTTGTCTGATGACGCGTGTCCTCTCCCTCATCCCATCCCTCCCTTCTTTCCATACCTGGACTATCTGTTCTCACTTTCACGAAGGATCTGTCCGACATACCACTATCATCATGCCATTCCATCATATCCCCACTCCGACTCATCCTGTAGGCCACCTTCCTACACCCCATACACGTGCATGAACATATCATTTGCCATACTTATCTCACCACCATAGTATCCCTCCCATACTTGTAGAATTACTTCTTTTGTTTTACTACCATAATGCACTATTTATTATCTATGTAAATCTCTGGCGAATGCGGTGCGGGCTGTGCAAGCGGTTCATGCATGTCTACTACGTAAATCACCGGAAAATGTCCACTGGAACCCCGCAAACGCCACTTCCAAGTTCTAACGCCGCACGGGATGTGCTCGGAGAATTTTTTTGGGTGATCTAGATTTATAAAATACCTCAAGGCCTGAGACAACCTTCATCGATCATCTCAGTATCGATAAGCCCAGCCTAGTCAAGTATCTCCTTCCTTGCTACTTACCACACCCAAACTACCCCACAAAGGTCGGTATCCGCATGGCGCCTTGTACAATGATCGTCCACTGACGCTTATCACGTGTAGAGCGACCTCGTCGAGAGCCCGGAAACAATCAGGAGCCTTACCGTATCCGGTGAGCGTCATTGACATGTTCCCGTTTCTTTGATTCTCTCTCCCCCTTTCTCCTGTTTTGTCCTCGACATTGAACGCTCAACATGACTGATAGGATAAAACAATTGTTGAACCATTTACCGAAACTAGACCGCAGCATGTCAGCAGGTGAGTCACGGCGAGCATTTGGCAGTGCCTTCGAGACTTAGTGGGCTCTGTAAAGAAACTTGGCAAGAAGTCCCTCTCGCGCCCCCGGACAGGTATTTTATGACCAGAGATGGCTAGTTAGCTCCTAACTCGCGTTTATCGATAGCATCTTCAAACTCACGGCTGCCTACAAGGCAGACCCCTTCGAGAAGAAAATCAACCTTGGTGTAGGAGCCTATCGGGACGATGATAACAAGCCATGGGTACTTCCTGTTGTACAAAAGGTACCCTCGGTATCACGCCGCGATATGCGTATCTTGAACTCATGGCGTGTGCTTGCTGTATGTAGGCTTCTGAACGTATTCTGAGGGATACCTCCCTGGATCACGAATATCTGCCCATCACTGGACTTGCGTCTTTTACCTCGGCAGCTGCCAAGCTTATTTTGGGGGCTTCTTCCCCTGCGATTCAAGAGGATCGGGTTGTCAGTGTCCAAACCATTTCTGGAACAGGTGCCAACCATCTCGGTGCGCTGTTTTTGTCCCGATTCTACAAATGGAACGGGTCTCCCAAGATTTATGTTAGCAAACCAACATGGGGTACGTGATTGTATTGGGTCATGAGTCTAATATCCTAATGTAGGGCGGTAGCGAACCACCAGGCTATTATTAAGAATGTAGGAATTGAGCCGGTAGACTATCCTTACTATGACCCGAAGACAATCGGACTTGACTTTAATGGGTTCATTGGTGCTTTGCAAGCTGCTCCGAAGCGGTCGGTGTTCTTGCTGCACGCATGTGCGCACAACCCGACGGGAGTGGATCCAACAGAGGAACAATGGAAAGCCATCGCGGATGTGATGCTTGCCAATAGTCACTTTGCGTTTTTCGACTGCGCGTACCAAGGATTTGCGAGCGGAGACCTGGACAGGGACGCCTGGGCGGTGAGATACTTTGTAGAAAAGGGTGTTTCGATGCTCGTTTGCCAGGTAAAATTGGTGTTGGATGTGAGATACGCTTACTGAAGTCTGGGATAGAGCTTTGCGAAGAATGCAGGGCTGTACGGAGAGCGAGTTGGTGCGCTGCACCTGGTTTCATCCACAAAACAGACGGGGAATCATGTCCGGAGCCAAATGTCGGTGCTGCAACGGAGCGAGATCAGCAACCCGCCGACTTACGGAGCACGGGTGGTGAGTAGTATGAACGATGGGATGAATGGACGTTTACATGAACCTCAGGTTTCACTTATTCTGAACGACGCGGTGCTCTTTGAGGAATGGAAGAGAGACATCCGTACGATGGCCGGACGGATTATCGAGATGCGAAAGGAGCTGTACCGGCTGCTGAGCGAGGAACTCAAGACGCCGGGGAACTGGGAACACATTATAACCCAGATTGGGATGTTCAGGTGAGCGGGCGGTGGTGTGTTGGCGCAGGACTAACGGAGGACAGCTTCACGGGGATCAACGCGAGCCAAAGCAAGGGGCTTGTGGAGGAGGAGCACATCTACCTGACCACGAATGGACGGATCTCGATGGCAGGACTGAACAGCAAGAACATTAGATACTTTGCGGAAAAGCTGGACAAGGTGGTGCGGAAGTAAATAGAGTAGACTTACGTCATAGAGAAGTGATGTCAGAGCGATTGGTGTTGACAAAGACAAACATGGTTGTTGTTGGACGCCATGGCCCCCGACGAGCTGACTCGGTCGCCGGATGCCAGTCCCGTGCCCCGCCCTGAAAAAGTCCCCCGTCCCAGCCACATCGCCCTCCCCCCCCAGCAGCCCGACGCCCCGTCCCCCGACGTCTCCCCGCCCTACTTCACTGCCCCCACCTCCCCCTACTTCACCCCGCCCACGTCTCCCCAGCCCCCTCCACTCCACATCGCCATCCCACCCCCCGACGTCCTCCCCGTCCCCGACTTCCCCCTCGATCTCGCCTTCGACGACGCCGCCCTCACCACCCTCGACAAGATCTACCTCCACGCACGCAGCAAGGCCTCCTTTCACAGGATCTACATCACACACGCCCTCCCACACCTTCTCCACCAGGTCTCTCCCAAAGATGCCATCGAGTATGTCCTCCCGCTTCTCAACGGCCTCGCCCTCGACGAAGGTCCGTCCCTTCTCCCCTCCATCTTTCTCCTCTCATCTCTTCCACAGACGAGCAGGTCAGAGAAACCCTCGCTGCCGAGCTCGTCGCTCTCATGTGGTGGTTCTTCACGGTCTGCTTCTTTCCCCTATGCTCATCGTCGCCCCCATTCACTCGCGCCACAGCATTGCAACATAGCCTCCGAAGACCAAGAGGCGTCTGTCTCTGTCCAAACATTCACACCCATCCTTGGAACACTCCTCTTGAGCCCCAATCCTCTCGTAGGTAGTGCCACCCGACGTGCCATCGTTGATCTCCTCTTGCGTCTAAAAGGCGCCGATGACACTGAAGCCTCTGATGATCCTCAGGCACAACGCATCTTTGACAGAACTGAGCGAGAAATGTTACGCACTGAGCTTCTCCAACAGGTTGTCATCGGCATGGGCCGTCTTGACCTTGATTTAGAGGACCAGTCACCCGAAGACCTCGACGGCGGTCAACGGACCAGGCGTGATAGTGATTCACGCCTCGTCGAAGGTGGCTTTGCGTTCTCAAGGGCGGATCCAAGATCTAAATCCGAGAAGTCTTACTTTCCTCCCTTCCCTCCATCCATCTCCTCTGACTCATCGTCTGAGTCAAGAAACAGACAACCCTCCGGTCCCTTGCCATCTCCACCCCCAGAACCCATTAGACATTCGCCGTTACGGTCTGCTTCCAACTCATTACCTCTTTCTCCTCCTGAAGACATACCGGAATGGCGCCAACTAAACCTCACTGAAAGTGGGCATGCAAGTGATCAAGTCGAGGAGGATGAACAAGCTGCCGTTGGGAGGCTCTCGAGCATGAGTCTAATGGCTGCTGTAACCGCAAGTGGTGTGTCATCTTTTTTTATCATTTCATATCCGTTTTAAATGTCTTTAGGGACGTTGGGAGAGGAAACTATGGAGGCGTTTGTAAAGGAGGTCGTTAGAGTTGGTCAGGACTCTGTGTATTGGGTCAGGCGCGAGGCATCTTTCGCTCTGGGAGCGTTGGCCAAGGTCGTACCAGAAGAAGTTGTAATTTGTTCTCTAGTATGGACCCTCACCTTCCTAGCGCCTCAAGGTCTGACCAGTTTCTAGCTTCCTCTATTTGATGCACTACGACGGGACCCGGTCTGGCATGTGAGACATTCTGCCCTGTTTGCGCTGCCTGCCATTCTGGCACGGCTCTCTGCCATACAACGGCGGTCACTGGCGCTTGAAACTCTTTTCACCCTTGCTACTGACAGTTCATCAGTGGTACAATGTGGAGTCCTGGAAACGCTTGGAGAGGTGCTTTATACGTTCCACAAGGACGACAGAGGGCCGCCACCCGAATTGGTAGAGTTATTCCTTGGACGGAGAGTGCAAAATGGCCAAAGAGAATTACTCCACAATATCGTGGATCGACCGCTGATCTGTGCGTTTAATTATCCTGCTGTCGCCCTTACACTAGGTCGACATCGTTGGGGTGAACTTCGTGCTACGTACCTGGAACTTGCAGAGAATCGATGTGTCAAAGTCCGACGGACACTGGCAGCAAGTGTGGGTGAGATGGCAAAAATAGTGGGTACAGACCATGCCCAGCGGGATTTGGTTGGTGTATGGTGGGATGGGATACGGTGCGAGGAGGAAGAAGTACGGACGCTTGCGGTGGAAAGTTTGCCGCAGTTACTAGGGGTGGTTGGGACCGAGGTGGGGGATAGCCTTGTCCTTGGTCTAGAAACGGTTTGGGATGAGGGCAGATTCCGTGGTTGGCGCGAGCGGGAAGGAATCGCGCTCGGGCTGACGGCTTTGGGAGAAAGTACGGGGCGCAAGGGGAGGCGTTTGGTAGTTGGACTTGTGCGCCGCGCTCTCGAGGACAGCGTGGCGGCGGTGCGCGAGGCGGGCGTGCGGATCGTTGCGGGGCTCTGGCCTCTGCTTGACGTTGATGCACTCGAACAACTTCGTGCTGCAATTGGCAACCTTTCTCAATCTCCTGTCTTCAAACGACGCATGACGTAGGTTTTTGTTCCTTCCACTAACAATGCCCTTCTGACGTCATCTCTCATTCAGCTTTATCGCTTGCCACCACGCCCTCGCAGCCGTCGTGCCACTCGACAATGCCTTCTTCACTCCCCTCCTTCCTCTTGCTGATGATCCCATCGACGCTGTTCGCATCCGCCTCGCTCGTCTCGTGGCCTCTATCTCTCCAGTCCCATCTCCCCTCCTCCTCCAACTTACTCTCTGCCTTTCCCGTGATCCGTTGCCCGATGTAAGGGCTTACGTCTGCCATCCTGACTCTCGTTTACCCCTCGAATGCTATTCTACCTTTTCCCGCCCACCTCCAACTCGCCATCCATCAAATGACCCAGCCCTCCCTGTCTTTGTTTCCACATCTGCTTCTCTTTCAGATTCGGATCAAACTACAATGCCTGCTGACACAGACACGTCCGATGATCATCCGAATCCCGGTCAACCAATCTTCTCGGCCGTTTCTCATACTGAAATAGATGGGAATGCATCTGCATCCATAGCCCCAATTCCCGCATGAAGTCAGATCCATCCACGCTCTATCTCCATCATCTATCATATACTCACATATACATCTCTGCATATACATTATTTTCCCTACTTAATTTGCCTCATTCCATCACAAAATTAACATCAAATCCGTGCACCCAGGATCTATGCGAATGTTACATACTTGTGTCATCATGCCATGATGCATTCAATTTTCGGTGTTCCGTAACTTACATCAGAGCTGCCACGCTGAGTTTGAACCGGCTTCGGTTGATCCCCACACAGTTGACGCTCCATCTCACTTTTTGAGGCTTCATGATGTTCTTTTGAGGAAAACGTTTGGACTCTGTGCCTTCTTGTTTTCCCATCCTCTCTTGTCATCATCCCCGGACGAGATTCACTGTCCGTATGGGTTCAAGTATGTTAAGAATTTTGCGTTATATAGTGTTCGGTGCGAGACCCTGTTATCAGTAATTATCATGAAGATGTTCAAGCTAATTCTATTTACGGATTTTATCTAGGTTTGTTCATTTCTTGCAGCGCCATTGTTGCAAGTATTGCGGTATGGAATCATAGCCTTGCCCAGACAGCTGGTTGGGATCGTACGTCGGTCTCTTGGTTCTGGCCTGGACTACCCTGACAGTCAGTCCGCATTGCGTCTTCAGCACAGATAGATATATACCTCATCTTTCTCGGCTGCCTGGGACTGGCCCATATATTTACAATGTTAGTCACTCTTTCTGCCCCCCCCCTCCTGGATCTCCGCTTAGTAATTATCACCCTAGAATCTTTATCGAGTTGGTATTTAGGCATTGGATGACCGGCCGGGTTTGGTTTGAATGTCTCTGGTTTGGAGTATTTTGGTTAATGTATTTGGGTGAGGCATTCCTCCAAGGATGTACAAACATTTACCTGATGATTTACCTCCATGCAGCTGGGGCTTCTGCGGCAACTGCCCTCCTCCCCGCTAATTTGTGTGATTTTAGGAGTAAGTGATGTTTGGATCGATGCTTTAAAAGCACGTACTGACGTTTGATGCCTTCAGAACTCGATACTGATGCCTGCACTTCTTCACGCTTGCTCCTCGTGTTTCTCTGGTTTATGACTGGTATTCGTATGTGTCATTGGAGGTTCTTGTCCGTCTTCCTTGTTTCGCTGACAATCTCCTGTAGTCCTCTTTTACTTTCTATTCCTCTTCACTGCATCTTTGTTGCAATTCCCACACGACTCTCGAATATTCCAGTCCTACGTTCACAAATTCCCTTGGGGTGAAATCGGTCACTCGATGACCAAGCCTCCCTCTCCTCCTTCGCTTCCCAAAGTTTTCAAAAAGATGCCATCGATCATAGCCCCGAAGCCACAACACCCTCCGCCTGTTGCGTTGTACAATCACCGTGCAGGTCTAAGTTCTGCATATGAAATTGAAGGCTACGCAACCCCTGCACCTACTGACACCCCTCTCCCCATATTTACACCCCCACCAGCATTGTTAACCATGATGCACAAACCAATTGATCCTTATGATGAGACCTTTGAACCACTACAACAGAGCTACACCGCTCCAACCTTCTACCCGCATCAAGTACAGGCCGCCATAGCACCTGTTTCTGCGCGGTCAGAACCTCACGTAGCCCAACCAGTCCGGTCCATGAGTACGCAAAGACAACATCGCGTCCATCAAGCACCCTCATCGGAGCCGGCGCCACTAGGCAACTGGCCGCGTCGCAGTGTTCTTGCAGCACCACGTGCAAAAGCACGCCGGAAACCACCACCCCCTAGCGCTGGCCCTGAGCCTATTCGACCTCTACCCATTTTACCTACAACAACAACAACAGCACCTTTACCTTCTGTTTCCCCTCCCGTTGCGTCTACCTCTTCCGTGGCTCGCGAGGCCACGGCTACAGCCACAGCTCCGCGTATATCCTCCTCCCCTCCGCGGGCGCGACCTTCAGGTCCAAGACGGAGGTCCGATGCAGAGGCACGTGCCAACGTGCCGGAGTTGACATCGGGACACAAAGCTACTTCGTATCAGTCTGGCACATGATTTGTACAAATGTATACCATAAGCTATGTATCAACAGTGTAACTGTCTTCTGGATTCGTCTACATACATACATAATGTAAGGCGCGAACAGCTGGTTAAACAAAAGACAGAAGTGTATGACCCATGACGTAACCAGCTAACGTACACTTCTGACCCCATTTGGTGACAATCATTGTCCTTTTCATTGTACGAATATGGCTGGCTATTGTTCAGTGGCATTGTTCTCTCAAGAGTAGTACGCGGCTATGTACTCGAGGTCATATCTTATTTAATATGTATTGTACTCACACAGTCTCGTGGTCCCTGACCTCGTCACTGGTGGCGGCGACTCGGGATACCAGCTTTTGCGCTCTCTCATTTTCGTATTTTTTCCCATCTCCACCTTGACACTCCACTCATTATGCAGAGTCCATTTCTCGTTGCTCGCTTCATCATTTTCGGTGAATTAAACCATCATTGCAGGTCTACTGAGTCTGACATCATCATTATCATCTCTGATATAGCTCTCCTTCTTAACTTGAACATTCTGTTACTTGCTTTTGCAGCATGGAATGTTAGCGTTGCGATTCACTCTGGAATCTCTGGTACGTTGTTTTCTATCTACATTTGTGTCATGTATAACCCTCATGAATTTCCTTAGTCTCTGCTACTTCTGTCTTCTTCATCCTCGAGAGCTGTGCCCTACTTATCGGCGTCGTCCTGTAGGCCATAGCTTTTCCCCATGTTGATAACTTGTGTTTGATTGTTCCGTAAGAGGAATGGCAGAACTCGTCGTCCCACGAGCGATTACTGCTCGCGTTCTCTTTGAGTGCGTATGGACGGCAATACTGAGTATTTTCCAAACTGGTAGGTTCCACCCGTATTGCTTTATGCGAAACACTGATAATCCCATATCAGGTACGGCTATTAGTGCCACTGTGAACGTCTCTGGAATATGTCGATTAACTGGTACGACAATACCCTTCGATACATGTCTAATCGTCTGATTTGTTCCAGATAAATGGGAATCGTGTGCCTCGTTTTCTCTTCTAATCCCAGTTTCTTGGCTGAGCAGCATCATTTGTGGGTTTATCCTATCAGTTTTTACTCGCATTGGCCTTCATCGCTTCTATATAGTATTTACATATTTCTTGGCATTATCCATCACTGCCATAGTCCACGTCCCTCTCTACCCCGAAATCTGGACTCAGAGCATTTACTCCATGGGTTGGTTCAGCCTTCGAGAATCTAGCTTGAAAAGCGAAGAGAACTTCAAAACCAACACTTGGTCGCGTTATATCAAGGACATTGAGGCCACAGGCTCCCGCTCGGACATCTCCACGATCCATGCTCCATGGGCAAAGACAATTCGTCGCGGGATCGATGCACCTTTTAAATCCAACGGACCATCTGTGGCTAGCTCAACATCTAAAGCTACGACCTCCTTCCCTGTGGCTCCTCTTCGTGATCAGTCGAGGAATGGCGTAGGTTCGCGTTTCATCGAGAGGTTCCGCGAATCAGCAAGATTGTCGCGACAAGAGAGTGTGGCGCAAATGCAGCCCGCGAGTCAGAGCCAAGTGAATACATTTCCAGATCGCGTTGAAGATTATGACCTCCCAATCCCGCTCCCACGTCTTTCGGAATGGTTTCGCGCCGATGATCTAAAAGGAATCAATATCCACGACAATGGTACTGCGCATTCATGATGGACACTTCTTACGTTTGACATGTTTGACATGAATCCCACGGACTCTGATGCATATGCATGATGGACTAGCCATTACAGACGTAGAATAGATATGTCGAACATTTCCAGCATTGTAGCATACTACAGGTATAACTATTAGTAATCCCGAGTCTATTAAAACTCTCGAGCTTGGTATAATCCCAAACGTTGTCGTAGTTCATGATTCTCGCTTTGTGCCACAGACAGTTCTGCCTTGACATTGCGCAGTTGCTCCAAAGTCTCTGTGAGCTGTCTGGCCGTTTCCTCCTCGAGTTCACCAGCGCCAACAGCAACGCCTTTGGGGAAGGCAATATCAGTCCTGCTGCTTGGGTGTTGACGAGACCGTGATCCTCACCTCCTACAAGTTTCACAAGTCGCCATAAACGCAAAATGATCAAGAGTCCCGCAAGCTCCCGTTCACGACCTTTTAGTCCAAATTCGAGCACAAAAGTAATGATGATGATGAAGGCATCAAATAGATGCAATGCTGCGTGAAGGACATCACCAAAAGGATTGTAGAATTTGGGTCCAAATGCCCATGTTGCTAGCGGAATTTCGAGCATGAAGAAGGATGTGATGACCAAGGAAATATGGCCTAGGACTTCCAGCCACAACGGCAGTTCTTCTGCTCCCCCACATTCTGGAGAGAGTACCGTGTAGGTCAGGTCGGCAAGCACACAAGCTGCGTCAATTGTAATCTATAAAGTTTTAATTCAGCCCATAGTCAATGTTAAGCACCGATATAGTACCAAGTCGTACCAGGAAAATGATCACAGTGTGCAGACGCCGATCCTCGAGGAACTCTGCAGTCCTTCCGCGCCAGGTTGCAGGTGTTGTATCATTACTCAGGACTCGTGTATTGACAGAAGGCAGCAGGGGCTGATTCTCTGACATTGTCGTTGCAACCAAGTGAAAGACAGTGGCTGTACTCGATATATATTGGCTAGGTGACAGATATCATTTTGGCTGTCAGCTCTGGGGGCTATTTGATGATTAGGACTGCTCGAGATTCTACTCATTGAGTATCTGAGTATCTCGACTGTCGGTTCCATTCAGAGTCCGCTGTTACTACCGACCGTAAACGCGAACGGCCGGTGACCCAAAAAAGGATGTATTCGCCGCGGTCTGAACTGTTCTTTGACATATCCATCTAACTACCTGCGGCGCTATGGCTTGGCTTTCTTTTCTCATACATATATCAGATAGCATGGACACATGCTCTTCAAAATTAGCTCACAACTGCCAGCGCTGATACGCCTAGGCCGCTCAGTGCTTTCGACTGTGATACATATGGTTGCACTCTCCCATAGGTTCCAAGTCTATCGCCTTTTTGCGCCGAACACAAGCTTGACAGTCAGCGCATGTCAACCCATACCCTGAACTGCCGTTTCCGAGTCTTAAGGTCTGCGGGTCTTCGAATATAGATTGACAAACACTCTTTAGTTTCCTTCTTCGCTCTTTAACCTTCGATTTCATTTTGGCCGCCGTTTCAGTGTTCTGGCGGCTCTTTTCACTTTCTTTTCTTTCTTTCTTTGAAACTTTATTTGCAAATAATACGTGGGACTGAATTTCTTTCGAATGTCCTCTCGCGCTTGGTATGCTTTCAAATTTGCCCGCAAAGTTGTTTTTGGTCAGTGATATTTAGAAATGTCTTGAAACCGCTTGACGGAGCAATGACTTTTGCAGCCCTTGCCACGATTCTAAGTATCACATGGACTATCATCTACATGATCCTCCTTCTTCGTGAATGGAATGCCTACAATATTGGCCAACGTAGGTTTCCTATTGGATCCAATGTTTGCAATCTTAATCTCGGGCTAGGTGTCATTGTTATAATGGCATTAGCCATCAATGCTGTTTCCGCGATCTTTCTATATTTGATGTAAGAGCGTCCTCGGTACTCCTCAGTAGTGCTTGGTCAAACTCAAGGTCTGTAGGATCGTCGTGATGTTCCGGCTTCGACAAGACGCTGTGCGGGTTGCCTTCTTTCTGGTTCTTCAACTTGGCGAGTGATTAACTTGCTTCATAATAAACATTCTCGTCCTGATGGTGTCTCTGAATATAAGGTAGCACCGTGACTTTCACTCTGTTCGGTCCCCATCTCCCGTGCAAAGATCTAGGTAATAATTTTCATTCCTGAAATCACTATTGGGTTGGATTTAACATGTGCTTTGGCAGGTTCCGAGTTGGACTGCAGGCATGTCACCTCGGTCCTCACTTATGGTGGTTGGGTTTCTACCGGACTTTGTGAGTTCGACTTTCTTTCTTCCCATATATCCTAACACCAGATGGCCACTCAGTGTTTCTATATGGTTTTTATTTGGCGCTGATGTCGTACATTCCCCCACCTTCTCCTCCGCCCGATCCGGAAGCTGCACTTTTGGATATCCAGCAGGTACATCCCCACGATCCTCCTACATACTCGAGGCCCTTAAGCGGGTCGAGTATCGAGAAGAGGCGCAGTGTAAACTCTGCTTGCTCATTTATACAATCACTATCAGCCAACCCGTCTGTGTATCGCAGCCCATTGAATCCAAGTGTCCGGTCAATTTCTACTTCGATTCGTGGAAAAGGAGTATATTCCAGGTCCTCTTCACCCTCTTCTATGCACTCCTCTCCCAGCTTGACATCCACTGTTCGCGGACCCAAAAACAATCCAACTCCCTATATTCATCGAACACCTTCACAAGAAAGGAACCCATCACAGTCTTACCCGAATCCCTTCGCAGACCCTGTCTCTCGTATGTCCTCTCCTTCATCGGTAGTCGCTCTTGGATTGCATCGTCCCTTACAACTACCACCTCCCGCTTTGTTTTCTCCCTTTGAAACTAACGGAGGTCAAACGCGACCCCTTCCACCTGCATATGCCGACTCTAGATACCAGAACGTGCTCAGTATTCCTCTCGATGTAATAGAGAAATCGTCGCCATTAGGTCCCTGGGTTAATGCTGGAACACCCATCTCTCTCTGGCCACCACTGCAACCGCCGTCGCCGTTACGGAAGCATGCTACCTCTCCTGGAATAGAATCAGTTCATTCTATGGCTGCCAGCTTACACTCTGAAGGGAGCAGTGCGCCTGGAAAAGGCAGACGCTTGGCATCACCAGCATTGTCGACAAGATCTCTTGGTCTCCCGACCACTCCTCGGTTAAATGTTCGACAACTTCCACTTCAAGAAGCTCAACATACCCCCGAATCTGCGGCAATAGGACAGCAGGTACTCTACAGCCCATCACCTGTTCAACACTCCTCGGAAACAAATATTGGCGGCGCCGCTTGGGCCACGCCAGGAGCAGCAAGTGACAGGCCTCCCGCATTGAGACCGGGGAAGCAGATACGTTGAATTCATAATGATAGTTTGTCATTACAGCTATCTAGCGGGTGTTATTATCGAAATGTCGTTGTCTGCATACTTATAATGTGTAAACATTTTCAGCTCAGTCTGATATACCTGGTCTGCAAAATATCAGATTCTAGTTGATTTTGAGGCTGGAAGTCAGCTCCAACTACTAACGTAGTGAAACGCTATCTGAGTGCTTATGAATGATAATTTTAAAAACATAGTATCGAGGTGTTACATGCGTGAATCGTGATAGCTTTAAGAAGCTGTTGGTTGTTGACCTTGGTATTTGGGTAATTTCTTACCTCAATGCTTCCAACACGCCAGGCAAAACACGGAGAAGGACTCGGCGCGAAAGAAAGCTCACTCCTCTTGAACAACAAACATCAGATCTAATGTAACAATGTAAGCAATCAAAAGGAGAAGGAAACAACACGATCTAGTGGTTTAGTAAAAGGTGCTCACTTTTTACTCATGAGCAGGCTGATAACGAGATCACGCGTATCTACTTAGCTCTCATGCTGAGCTATACCCAAAGTTCATCGATGCATCTTTTAAATAAGTTGATACGTTTATCTCCCAACTTCTCAAAAACAAGCGGACTTAAAAAAGCTTTGTAATTGCTTCACATCTGGTCTGGATCATCCCTTCAAGTCTCTTCAAGTGTCAGCTAATGCAAGCCTTTACTGCCGCTCCCAAACCTGGAATCCCCACTGCAGATGCGCCTCTACCGCTTCCTTGTTTCAATCTGGTTCATACGATATCAATGATTGATATCTCTTCATGGGTCTGGAATTAAAGAACTTCGATTGGTATTCCCAAATTCCTATGCAACTGCATGCTGGCATGAGTTTTCTAGATCACGAGAT
>JAGGAX010025099.1:0-28686 GCA_017657335.1 Termitomyces titanicus | reverse complement strand
TTCAAAGTTTGTAATGTGTCGTAGAGGAATTGTTTGAATATTCTACATTTTTTCCTATTTTTGAATTTTCAACAACGCGCGCGAGCACGTGAGACAAGGTTTTCCGAAAAGTCTGTAACCACTGAACTACGCAACCTTAACTTATAAGTGCACTATTCATGTAATTCACCCTCTACATAACAATCTTGAAAAACTTGATTTATGGACTGATATGTTATGTGAGCCTTCTACATACTTTGTGGACAGAAGATTTTGTACAAACTCTCTTTCTTCTGCTCTTTGTTCAATTCATTACCCCGAAGACCGAGGATAGTGGTCCCGGCGTCGCGATATGTCACGGCTCACTAACCTCCCTCTGGAAATTCTGATCGAGATATTGTGCATCTTCCATTCTCAGACTTTTCAACACTCCGAACAACTCATCCGATCTTCCAACGCTGCGTTTCCTCTTGCCCCCGCCTGCAGTACCATCACTTAACCGAGAAAGCTGGTGTCATTGACAACCCGACATTTGGACTGAGTCTCGTTGACAGGAAACACCTGCTTATGCACCATGAGCATGCTTGGGAGCAAGGAATTATAGCATTTACTAAAAGCTTCCCTGTGGAGACTCAAGTCACTGATTGTGGTTGTTTCGATCTTGAAGATGGGGTCCTGGTTTTGTTAGACCAGGCGCATCGACATTTACAACACTCTCGTCTCCCAGGGAAGCTTGAGCAAACTCCAGAGTGGTCAACGATTGATGCAGATCGAAACGCCATGGTTGTCAGCACTGCCCTTCGAGAACATGGCCTTTTGATACCTTCAAATAAGTAATATCTCGATTTCAAGCTAGTTGAACCCTCACTGAAAGATTGTATTCGACAACAGAATCCCGTCGCATGTTGACCCCAATTTGAATGTCAACTCCCTTCGACTGTTGCATATCTCAACAGGGCAACTACATCCCCTTGTGCAGAATCCCAATATCTTACTTATGGACGGGACATGGCCAGACACCCATGTGGAACTTCCTGCAATTGTAGAAGATCGTCTTGACAGGAAATATTGCCACACGGCACGACAGACTTTACGTGATCAATTGGAAAACAGGCGAAAAGATGGTACAGATTCTTCTTCAAACATCCTCGCGATTTTAACTAATATACTATCAACTCAAGGAAACTCAATTAGAGTATGGGTCATATACTTCATTGACACTTCTTTCATCCTCTCTCTTTCTCTTGACAAATATAAAGAGGCAGACACTGGACATATGGGCGATCCCTTCGGCTTCAGGACCCTCCGATTCTTCCGATTCGTCATCTAAAACCCCCTTACTTGTTCTCCATCTTCCCTGTCTCCAAGACCATTTTAGTATCTCTGTCTTTTCCGCTGAAGCAGAACCACGCAATATCTGTCTCAAACCTCCCTCAAACAAGCCCTTTTATTGCACACCAGAAGATGCTATTGTTGTCATAGAGATTGATATAGAATCCAAAGATGAGCTCCATTCATTCATTTTGATTGTACATCGAGCATCTTTTGTGAAACTTTGTCACGAGAGAACTACAGCTGGCCATGGTCTAGCCGACGCAGCTGCAATGAAGTGGGAATCTTGGGGCCCACAAGTAGCTCGCTGGTTTCATGTCAACCGCAAGGTGATTGGCTATCGGTATATAAAGGGCAGCGTCTCGTATTTGTCCACGGCAAACGTTCAACGGACACATCAACTTTTTCCTTCGTGACAATTCTGGATTTTAATGCTCACACAATACGAAAACACAAGTGTCTGAAGACAGAGAACGATGAAGAAGACATTCTCAAGAGTTTCGCGGTGGCTGATCATCTAATGCACCCGGTCTTCAAGAACATAGTGTCAAACACTTTGCCCTACGCGTGCACGGTGTCTAAACGGACAGATAGAATGCCTCCTGACATGACCGAATTATACATTGATCGCGGGAGACTAGTGGGTCTACAGGTATGTCTTCTCTGCACGAGCCTTACAATTGCTGCAATGCTCGACGTATTCCGTCAGACAAGTAAGGATGGTAAGATCATCTCGGTTGAACTCCTGTACATGGACGCGGAAGCATCATAAATGTCTACTTACATGTAAAGGTCAAATTACCCGCATACAAATATGCATGTACGAATCAATATAGTGCGGTCGTTTTCCCGTGCTCATGGGCACCTGGCCGATCACACCATTGCGGGAAATGCTCACCATTGATTTACCGGGAGTTGACTATTGGGCTGCAACCACCTACTAGAACAATGGGATAAAGTTCACGAGAAACGCTAGCTACATCAGGGATTTTATGTTCCTTGATCATCGGCGTTTCACAAAGGGTTTTATGAGCAAACCGATTTTCAAGCCAAGGTGGAATGATTCCTGTTCGTTGGACCTGAAGACTTCGGGATTGTCTACAGTTAGCACTTGACCAAGAAAACATCCTATTCAACACCCTTCGAACTATACATATCCAGTAGGCCTAGCTGTGCATAGAACTTCGTAAAATCCTGGCGCTACTCTCCCAGGATTACTTGACTGACGATACGGAAACTACAAGACTCCCATAGACATTCAATCTGGCGAGTCGATGACTAGCCAGTGCGGAACTCCTGCATAGTGGGAAATGACATCCGATTAGAGCAAAGACATGCCTAAGAGTAGGAATAGTGACGACTTTGAGATGAGAGTTGTTGATTGGTAATTAGACGAATGGCTTTGGGTCGACCACACTATGTGCTCGAGACCACAAAACGCTTGTCCTATGATTCACGTATTCGATCAGATACTGAAAAAGCAGCGAACATAGATAAACATATTTCCTTTCAGCTGCGAATGAGAACCAGGACGTACAAGTAGTATCACATCACAGTATCTAAAAGACGCGTCGTCGTGGGTCTTTGACTTCCATCATCTTCAAGACAATTTCGGATTTGAATGCATCCTACAACACCATTAGCACCGAGATACCAAGCAAAAGCAAAGCTCACGTTTTTCCTATACAACTCCTGAAGTGGCTTGACCTGCCTCGATGCCCACCCGAAGTCAGAAAGCATCTTCTCCTGGCGCATCTCATCAGTTGTATGCAAGAACCTCGCAACGCGCATCTTCACATCCGCGGACTTGGAGTGATAATCCTCGATGCTCGTAGGGAAATCGGCTTCAATGCGTTTGCGTTCCTCTTCCTCACGAATTTCTGCTTGTTTGAGTTCACGGTATAGTGGAACAAGTTGTTCTAGGTGTGAGTGGCGTAAACGTTCAAGTTCATCTTCCCATCGCATTTGTTGTGGGATATAGCGACGTGATTCCTCATAGAACCTCTACACACTTGTAAGATTTGATTGACGAATGACAAGGATGAATAACAAGTAATATCTCACTGAAAGGTCATCTTGGTCTTCTTCATCAATATCGTCTTTTTGAGGGTACATTGTTTCATCGCGAGCAATGTACATATCATAAGCATCGTCGAGGTACTCCTCAGCGTGCCAGAGATACATTCTTTGGAGATCAGACAGGTGCTGAGCCTGTAAATTCGCAATTCTTTTCTGAATCGTCTCCGGTGTGTCCGGTTTCAACTCTTCTCGCATCTGTTCAAGTCTGCCCGCTGCAGCGTCACGTTTTGACATCATAAAAAGAGGTCTGTGCTCACGTCGGTATAGGCCTATCTTTTTGTGTCAAGATGTATTGGGCGGTGCAATGCGCGTCCAACGCCGCCCAAGATGGTTCTGCCGATGGATCAGTCCCTGACCCAGGTTTCGGAGGATTTGGGAGCTTGAATCCATTTAAACCCTCGTGTTTGGAGGAAGGAAGTCGGTTTTTTTGAGGGTCTACGCCAGGAAACCACATATGAGCCATGATGATTGATAGCGAGTAGCGGGAACAATTGAACGGAAATGTCCGTTTCACTCTTCGTCACACAGGGTGCTCGATCGACGTGGCTCACGGCACACGTCGACTACGGCGTGAAACATCGCGTGGCCAAGGTTCTCTGCAGTTTTATGTGTAAAGTCAGTCGGCCTGCAGAATGGCATCTAATGAAGACCGTGATCGCCTCTTCCCCGCAACGTCTATCGGTCGTACAGCTGGGTCACGTCTTCAGCGCGTCCCATCCAAGGAATTACTAGCTGCGCATCCTTTGCTTTCATCTTCTCACTCTCCATCCCAATCTAGTGATAATGGCTCAACAACCCCTCGTTATGTTCCATATACACCAAGACAACGTGTTTCTCCAACCGCAGTAACGACAGGAACAACGATACATCCATCTTCACCTCACCACCAGTCAGGAGATGCTACGAGTAAATTGCAGCTTGTCAATCTCAAAGCTGCAGCCCAGAATGTAGGTCTGGATACAGGGAGTGTTGGTTGGGCAATCCTTGAGAAACTGGTGCATGAGAGTGATCACCATGACTCAGAGTGGACAGCAGTTTGGAATGCGATAACAGCTGGAAAGGTGCGCTTTGGGATCTTGTCTGTCTGATGAACAACACAACTTACGCTTTTCGAGATCTAGTCCACTTTCCTTTTGCCCCTCGAACCATGTTCGAGTCACGATAAGTTAACACCTGAATTCGTCAAGGATCATATTGTTCTATGCGATAGTCCATCACGGAAAAATGCACCAATCGTCACCTTGTCGGGTCTACGAGGGACCTTGAACTAGTATGCAAATCGGAAGACTCCCATACGTGTCACTAATTTTACTCTAGTCACACACTCACTTTTCGTTCGACCATACATCCAGACTCGAAGACATTCCACGACCTTCTCCTTCCCTCTACTCGTGGATCTGCCCTGTCAGCGTTACCGAATCTCCCTCTGATATCGCCATCCTCATCGTATCCAACATACACTGTACCAGCCCATAGTCCATCCCTTCCATTACCTCCTAGAATTCAGCCAACAAAACCACCCCTTCCGCCCCGTCCAGGAACTCGTGCAGCATCTTCCTCCAGCACCACTTCCACCTCCCGTATCTCCAATCCCTTTGCATCCTTCTTTGGTGGTAGCAGCAACAGCACTGTGAATCACCCATCAAAGTCTACTGCACCTGCACCTTCTTCCCCAACCGGATCCGTCCGTTCGTTGGAGTTAACACATCCACCAGATCATGTCATTGAGATCTCCGCGTTCACTATTGACCGTAAAATCATGCGGAAGGACATCGCGAAGGATATGAATAAGGCCCTAAAGCGAGAAGTCAAAGCACTACTAGAGACAGGACTTCACATGCCATCGTGGGTCACCGATCGTGTGCATGAGTTCACGGCGGAATGGTACCCCTTCGTTAAGGAAGACAAGAACAAGTCTTTACTCCTAAGTCGCAATGCACAAGAAAAGGAAAGGAAGGAGAGTGGAGAGGAATATGTCGCTGCCTGGACAGAGGAGGCGCCAGAGAACACCGCGGAGCGGGTACAGGACTTTTATTTGTTGCTGGAACAGGAGTTGAGGCTTTCTGAAGGGTCGTTGTTGGAAAGGCTAAGGAAAGAGTATGAGCACGCTGAGAATGGCAAGAGCACGGAAGATGAGAAGAGGATTAAGGAAAAGATTGAGAGCGAGGCGAAGATAAAGGAGAGTATGGAGGTTGTCGAGCGTACCATATGTACCCTCTTTTACGATCGGTGAGTACTTTTCGGCTTTTCACTTTGTTATTTTTCAAAATAGGCTCCCAGGTTATACATGCAACCTACGTCCGACGATTGTTCGCACGATGAAACGTTGTCAAGTCGCGTCGCCGCTCTGAATATGCTCGATTTGGGACTGGAACATCTTGATATCCACGTGGAACATTCCAGCAAGGAATTAGATATCATTATTCAAGAGTGCGGTGAAAGTGTGTAGCTTCACTCTGAAGATCATCGCAGTGCTCACATCATTTGAGTGTAGCATTATCTCAGTTGCAAGGTTGTAGGAGCCCTGGAGACAAGGCAGCTTTGCTTGTTTCGGTTCATAAAACTGTCGCTGGTAAGCGCATTTATAGACCAATGGATTTATCACAACCAATTGCACGTGTATAGACGGTCTATCTCGTCTTCCTCCCATCCGTCTCATGTCAGAGGAGGAGTCCAAAGCCCAGAAAGCTAGAAACTCACAACTGGCTCAGAAGAAGGTTGATGCACCCCCTCGTGAACCTGATGGCGCTCTCAGGATTATGGTGCCACTCGGATCGGCAAACTCTACTGCAACTGCGAGTGCTACACCAAAGCCGGCCGAGGAATCTGTCGACGAAGCTCCTGTAAAGACTGCGGACGACCTCGAGACACCCAATGTCTCCGCACACCAGGTCCAAGCTACACCTATTACCAAAATTGTGGAGCCCGAAGCCAATCACGAGTTAACACAGTCTTCAATTCCTTCACTAACCACAACTTCCGAGTCAACTGAGCCGACGTCGGTATCAGGAGACGTCCTCCTCCCGGTAATCATATTCTCTGTCGTCAAAGCAAACCCCTCTCACCTCGTCTCGAGTCTCTTGTATACCCAACGCTATCGAAACCAATCAATAGGTGGCGAAGAAAGCTACTGCCTCGTCAATCTCATGGCCGTAGCTGAATTCCTTGAGAACGTCGATCTTGCAGCTTTAGGGCTCGGAGACTCGGATAAAGTCCTTAGTGCGGCGGATCTTAAGCCTATACCTCTCAACCGAAGCCCAATTATGAACGCAGCGCCACTAGCTGCAGCTGCGGCCGATGGACTCCCTGGAAGATTGCGGGATGGTGTTGAGCAGGCGAATAAAGTTATCACGGGCGTTATGGACACGTCCTTTGGAATGTTGCGTTCTTTGTTGCCCCAGGCGGTGCCTCCAAACGCTGGACAACAAACTGCATCTGCTAATACCACATCCTCCGCGTCTGTCCCTGCTGTGGTGCCGATTGGCGCATCGAAACCGGGCTTTGGACTCCTACGTCGTGAGAGCGGTTTCTCAATACGCAGTCTCACAGCAGCATTGGACATGGGCCGGGGGTCGACCAAGGGAGGAGAGGAGGCGGGGCAGCAACTCGTGGCGGTCTCAAAGTCGGCCTCTGTGAAGTCCGCGC
Source organism: Termitomyces titanicus (assembly GCA_017657335.1). NCBI lineage: Eukaryota > Fungi > Basidiomycota > Agaricomycetes > Agaricales > Lyophyllaceae > Termitomyces > Termitomyces titanicus. Next base: position 21,651 of record JAGGAX010025099.1, on the reverse strand, counting down.
GTGAGGATGAGGATGAAAATGGAATAGAAGAGAGCGATGTGGAGATGGATGATGAGGAGAACGGTGCAGATGAAGAACAGGAGGATGTGGGTGGTGATGGGGATGCACGAAGTATTCGGAGTTTCGAGAGTATGTTGAGTGCGAGTAAGGGGAAGGACAAGAAGGATAAGCTGGCTTCGAGGGCGAGGAAGAGTCTTACTGATCGATTGGCGCATATGTCAAGTCTTGCTGGTTTGAAGGTGATTCACAACCCTTTGGTTTCCTATCTCTATCTCTATGCCTGTGCAATGTTTATTGTCACCACACTAATCTGTCCATTTTGATTTAGGGTCAGAGCATGCTTCCAAATGTTACAGTGGTGGAGACTCCTGCTTCCTCCAGGTCACCGTCGCCAGAGCTGCAAGTCAGGAGTCCCCTGCGCCTAGCACCGCCAATTGCTCGTTTCGTCGAGTGTTCGGCTGGCGACCTTAGATTGTCTGAGGTGGACGAACTCTTGAGAGATTATCGTCGTTTGGTCGAGGGTATCAGGGCTGTCAAAGGTTTTGGCGAGTAGAGCAGTTTTCTGGTTGCGTGGGTTTCTCTTGTGTTGTAGAGGTGTGATGATTGACTGACGACCGTACATTGGTTGCTGCAGATATTGACTTAACACGTTATCAATCTCACTCTGCGATACTAGACTTTTCTAACATGTCATCGTCATTGTCAGTGTCGACCAGGGGCTGCTATGATAGGTGATATGTAGATTATTTTATGGATCAGTGTTCCGTGTCGCGTGTGTGTCCCAACAAGTTGACAAGTTCCTTGGATACTTTGTTCTAATTTTATTTGTCGACGTCATCATGGTCTTGGGGTCAATCATCCTTACGACGGTTCCTCGACGGGTATCCAAGTTCAGTAATCAATACGTTGGAAAGATGAAATACGCGATCAAGACTCGTCTCCTTCGAAACAAATACTCTTACGCAATGTATTGAAAACTAACAACAATGACCAACACATATGGTCAGTGGACATGTAAAACGTCGCCAATATGTACGTTTCAGCGACTCCTGTCAGTCTTCCGTCGATCGGTGCCCTTCAAAAGTAAAGTGGCAATCGACGGGTTTCATCTCCCCTGGTAGCAACGTGTTTCCTGGCATCAGTGACCAGTAGCTTGATCCCTCATGTCGTTTCTTGCTGATGCTGATCCAGTAGTATGGATCGCTCACAATCACTGCTTACCTCATCACTTCCACCTTTGCTGTGCCACATGTCTTAGCATGTCTTCGACGCGCATCCACTCCAAACGTCGGTGCTATCCCGTCGCGTCGTGCCTAACCTTGTGAGGCGATGAGGTATGTTTCTGCTATGACCCTCCATCATCAAAGCTTGTAACATATCCACCGTCTTCATATAAGGATCCTAATTTCCACATGTCTACAGCAACAAATTTTCGGCTTTACACGCCGTTACAAAATCCGGACAGTGACACTCCGAGCAATTTGTCTTCGCCGTCCCCCATCGGTGAGTTTCTCGTTTGTTTTCCCCTTCATATTCTTCCCTGTGAATACTAAATGTACGATTTATCTCGGTTCCCAGTTGCACAGCATTCGATCCGAGTCATAGAGATGACTTCTTACTCGCGTTCCCCGTCTGGTAGCCAGAACAGCATCATCGGATCGCCAACGGCAACATCAGTGAGTTTGATTCTCTCATTAACTCGCTTCTGTCGCGTTGTCGCCCAGTAATCTCCCCACATCGAGTCTATGCCAACTAGTGTCAACACTGTTACTCAACGTCCTATTATCACCATTTGCACACAGAGATACCAAGGCGATGTCCCAACCTCCGTTCGCAGCCTCCTCCTCTCTACGAAACGTCTTCAAGAACTGCTGAAGGACTGGAGTCTTGGTCGGGCCAGCGAAACTCAAGTCAGCGATGCCTACGTGCAGATCGGTAACGATTTCAACACCACCGTCCGAGCCTTCGCATACCACCACATAGACCTCAGGTTTGTACGCATTCGATGATTGAAAAAACATGTACAGGCTGACGCGGGTCTTCGTGACGTAGTGATATCCACTCCATCCCTGGCGAACTTCGCATACCGCTAGAGCAATGTCTCGGGGAAGACCCCTCTCCTGCAATATTGGAAAACTACATGCCCGAAGTCCGTCGGGTGCTCTACAAACTGCTCAGGGGACTTCAAGCGCGTCAGGATGCGTGGAGAGCAGCGGGTGATCAGGTGCCGCACGAGACACGCTAAGATGTGTGCAATAATATAGATATGGCGACATCCTCTGTCCTTATGACAAAAGCAAAAGCAGATTACTACTGGACTTTCCGAGCCATCTACCTCATCTGTACAATTCTTACAGTTACCCTATGTATTCTCTACGTGTGTATTATTCTGGAATTTGTTAAATAACACGGCTTTTATGATGGGACAAAGTCCATATACTTAGATGTGTGCTGTGGAGTCCATGGAAATCTAATCTTCGAAGATAAAGGTCTAGATCTTTAATTGGTCCGAAAATCGGCCTTTCCGGTTGAACCAGAATGACTCAGTGTCTGTCCTATTAATTCGAACTGAGGTGCAAGCATCTACCCATGAGTTTCGAGGTTGAGCGGAACTCGCAAGTTTTTATCAAGTCCGTCATCCTTTAGTCTCATAATAAGATGTCCGCTGACGTTTCGTGAAGGGGTGCTTATGCGTCCCTCTCCTCGAGGGCACGGGTTGAACAGAACTCAGGCTGAACGTTGAACGTTGAAGTTTTTAAGACACGAACCACGATCCTCCTACAATGTCCTTGAAATACTTGGATTGTCGCACTCTCGGTTAATCAATAGTGGGGAACGCGCTGTCTTCATGGATGCAAGAGTAAATACGAGCGCTGGTTGGCCCATCATGACTCTACTGGGGTTCGAGTTCTTCCATCTCGTTATCGGACGATACAATTCCATATTCTATCAAAACAGATGAGAGAGATGTTCAACACGACGGATGACACCTTGCACCGTCGAAAGGTTACCATGGGCTACGACCACTGACGGAGGATCATGCGCTCGACCATGGATGAAACACTCATCTTCTCGAGGATTCTTGTCCCTTGTTGACATCTATACGATTGATTTTTCTGTAGTTTGCTTCCTTTCACACCACACCAAAATATCACCTGGACTTCTTGCGTTCAGCATCATTCGTATTTTTTGACGGTTGACCGACAAGAGCTCTTCCTCTCGAATTGACACTCAGTTACACCGGTGCCTGCAATCGAGACTTGTATCCCTGGGTCTCAAAACAGCCACCAACCCACCTTGTCCCACTGAACATATCTGAACGTACTGAATCTAATAAACTTTTGCTTGCCTTCTTGAAGTGATCGGATCGCTCTGCAATAGCAGTTGTGAGTTCCGCCAGAGAACAAGGTAGATCTCACTGCAAAGACCATGATGGTCATAGAAGCACACACTGATCTTGGATTTGAAGCATGTAAACACTTCTTGCTCTTGTATCTTGCCCGCATCATCCTGATTGGCATGTTGTAACGAAATGAAGGGCCAAAAAGCAGTAGGGAGTGCGCCATGCTCATGTCCTGCTACCTTTCTGGATTATCTGACATCTCTCCGTTCAGGTTGTTAGATAAAATAGATCACAAAGCAGCGGAACTTTGGCGCGTTGACCGGAGCGAATTTGCGTCTGTGGTTGCATTTGTTGATGAATCTGAAAAGGAAGGAGGTCGCTTGGACATCCCTATTGCAGCAGATGCTGCAATTGTCACTGGTACTCAACGACTGGCAGAGATAGCTGGGAGCAGGGCGTAAGTAAAGTATGATCTCAACTCATGATACCAGTATCTTGCTTCACACTGTGATGCATACTCCAGGTTTACTGTTACTCTTCTTGCTTGCTCTATGTTTGCTTCCGCGATTATCTGAAACGGCCTCACAGAACATTATACTTCCTGGCTCCTACAAATTCCAGTTTTCGACATTTTCTTCACTCAGGCATAATCATCAACAGGAAAGGGACGAGTATAAGTTGTAGGATGAAGCGGTGGATATACTCACCGAAGACTAATACTCCAAATGTTCAAGCACAAGAGGTTGTAGAAAAATATCTCTCATCTCCTGCCAGTGACTACGTGCAGCATCCCTTGTTCTTTCCTTCCAAACTTTCTCAGCAAGTTTATTAGGTACCTCCCGATTTCATGGATTTCTGTTCTTCCGACGTCAAATTATGTAGACCCAAGGGATGAAATACTCGCGATCCACTGTATATTACTCTCGGTCTACGTCTATTCAGATATCCCCACCTCAATTTATGAAACATTCGAGAAAGTTGAGAACCCTCGGTGCATATGTACATGCTACAACTCGTGACATCAAGCGATTACAACAGGCCATGAGGCAAGCCGGGTCAACGGTATTGCCGACGTCGGTTACAACTCTCTTCCAACTCTACAGTAAGTACTAGCGAAGTACGCAAGTCACCGGTATCAAATTATGTATGGACATACATACTACGCTTTGACACCCACGTAATCGTGACCGCGGCTCGTGAGGCGCTCAGCGCTTATTCAAACCACGTTTCGATCACCGCCGCCACGTAACTTATCAGTATGAGCTTCTGAAAGAAAAAAGCACTGCACACTGCATGGACTTGTGGATGGGCTGACGTTTGCTCTTGACGTAACTTAATCTTCCTGATTCTTGACGTAAGTTCTCACGGGACTTATGGATGCGCCTCAGCGCGCGCGACCTTAGTACCACGGGTAGGTTCTCAAGGTGGCGGGGCTTGCCAGTGCGTGACTTGAGTCCTTTGATCACTCTCGCCCAGCTGCAGCCCTGTGACCTGCAAAACCACTGTCTCCAATACCTGGTTTCATTTCGATAAGTGATCTCTCTCCTTATAGATAAACTTGCGCGATTTCCGAAAGGTTTCGCTGGTCGCCAAGAACTTATCCACTCCCTGTTTCGATCCCATCTGGAAGGACACTTAGTTTGGCTTCTATAAGTGCTACCGGACCATGGGATCTTACTCTCGTCAATCACCACCTATCAATAGTAGGGGCTCTTATGACACTCAAATATCGCCTCCCGCTCTAACTGTATCAGTAAGTTTGTCTCTTCATCCACTAGTCGCCCATTTTGTGCTCGGGTCTCTGGGTCTGGACGCCTTATTCAACGCGCTTGCATTACAGAGAGCTCAAAGCGATGTATCTGGCTCTGTGCGGAGCCTTCTTCTCTCCACAAAACTCCTCCAAGACCTCCTCAAGCAATGGAGCAAAGGACAGGCTACAGAGGCACAGATCAGTGATGCCTATGTGAAGATTGGAGAGCACTTCAACACGACCATTAATGCCTTCGCCAATTACAAAATCGACCTCAGGTGCGCTACCTGCCTACACGTCTGCCTGTACGAACAGCTTTTCAGTGCTCTATGACAGTGACATCTACTCCGTTCCAGAAGAATTACGGGTACCGCTTGAGCGGTGCCTTGTCAATGATCCTTCGCCCCAAGCTCTTGAAATGCATATGCCGGAGGTCCGCCGTGCTCTGTACAAGATGTATGAGGGAATTCGTGCGCGTAAAGATGTCTGGCGAGCTGCAGAGAGACAAGTGTCACTTTATCCATGACGACCAGGTATGTCTTTGGATACGAGTTGATTGGAGGTGTTTGTCATTATGATCCCAAGGACACGCTCTTCAAAGCAGAACTGCTGAGCTATTTTCATTGCTCAAATCATGCAAAACACGCATCTGGGTGAAACTGCATTCATTGCATCGGTTAGTGTAGTGACGTGCACATATGGATAGAACTAGCATGATCTAATCTAATCGAGATAAGATTGCATACTCATAGATGAAAATCTTTTTAATCATCAAACATATCCTTATCGTGGAATAGAATGGCTTCCTTAACGACGACGAATCTCCCTGAGCTGACTTTGCTCAATCAAGGCAAAGTTCGTGATGTATACGCGACATCTTCACCAGATAACCTTTTGTTTGTGGCGACGGATAGGATATCTGCGTACGATGTTATCCTGAAGAATGTGCGCACGTAAAGGCATTATAAGCTTTCGATGTATTCTTGACGCAGGCATCGTGAATGGACGCAGGGCATTCCAGACAAAGGGAAGCTTCTTACACAGCTCTCGCTCTTCTGGTTCAAGAAACTAGGACACATCATTCCAAATCACTTCGTCACCGCAGATATAGACGAAATGCCAGAAGAGATTCGCAAATATAAAGATCAGCTAGCTGGGCGCGCTATGCTTGTTAAAAAGGCCTCTGTTGTCCCTCTCGAGGCGATCGTGAGAGGGTACCTTTCTGGTATGTCACCTCTGCATTCGGAGAGTCTCAAGCTAACATATAAACCAGGTTCAGCTTGGAGCGAGTATAAGAAATCGGGGACAGTGCATGGCATACCTCTTCCAACAGGCCTTGTAGAATCGGAGAAGTTCCCCGAACCTATCTTTACACCGTCCACGAAAGCCGAACAAGGAGCTCACGACGAAAACATCTCGCCTGAACAAGGTGCTCCAGCATTATTTCTGCGATCTCTTATCGACTAACAGACACTTGCTGCAGCCGCAAAACTAATCGGCGCAAAGCTCTACGAGCAAATCTCCACTGCTGCGGTCCAATTGTACAAGGCCGCTGCAGACTACGCGCGTACCCGTGGTGTTATCCTCGCCGACACCAAATTTGAATTTGGCCTTATCACCTCGCCGTCCGGAGAGAAGAGCCTCATCCTGATCGACGAGCTCCTTACCCCGGACTCGTCCAGGTACTGGCCCCTCTCGTCTTATGTCCCAGGCGGACCACAGCCGAGCTTCGACAAACAGTACGTACGCGACTGGCTAGTTGCTCAAGGCTTCCGCAAGGGCTTGGAAAGCGGCCCAGAAGGTCATGAGAGTGAGGGGTGGGTTATAGATGAGAAGGTTGTTGAGGGAACTAGGGCACGTTATACTGAAGCCGTAGAGCTTTTGACGAAATAATTGATTCGGGCATTGAGATTGCTAAAAAAAATAAAATATAATGTCTTTGCTTCTGGAAATCCAAAACAAAGCATTTTGCAGCTCGCTGAAGATGAGCGAGAATATTCCTATTTTTATTGTGGGGACGCCCTCAAGCTCAATCAACGGTCTGAAAACACTCAGAATCACGTCGATACGATAATAGATATCGCTGTCTTCATTTGGAGAGGAATCGAGGCTTTTATTCACACGTGTTGGCTGCCGTGCCAACTATTTTGCAAACGACAATAAAAAATAGACTAAGTATACTCGGACCCAGTTGTCCTGTCAGTAATTCGCAGTGTGAAGTCAAGTGGCCAAGAAAAAAATTGGGCGTTTCGGTTTTCATCGTAACTTGTCTGGTTCAATCGAGACTACATAGGATCTGCAACTACTGGTACAAATGCCATGGAAGGCGCTGCCTAGTAGGTCTTAGCAAAAATGGGTCATACTGACGCTGCATTTAGCTCTTCTATAGGTCAGTGATACGAAGAATGAATTGCTCTTCAAAAGCCTCGAATATGCGATGACATTTATTATAAGCCTGAGTATGATAAGCATTTTATTTTACACCATTTAGAACAGGTTCCTTAATTCCTAGCTTCCAAAAATTGGTCGGAAATCGATCCAATGAAGCTGAAGATATCAAATCAGTAACAGTCTAAGTGACCAAAAAATGCGGCAACACTCACTTCGTCCCAACAATTCGGAAGTCGTCGGGTTGCATGGATGTTGAGTTAACGAGGAATACGAGATTGCTACTGGTGAGGCGATACTGATCCCAATTGTGATTCTTTGAATAGTTCGGGTTGCGGTAATACGCGAAAGAGATCCTATGTGGAGATGAATATAGTTGGATATGGCAATCATTGTAGAGATCATGGTACGGTACCAGTAGGCATGTATTTGCTTAGCCAAAGTGTACAGCGCCCCATCAGCAGGTGTAAACTTCATGAAGACGTACGGGATTTCGGCGGTGTGGAACACTACGAATATTCGAATTAGATTTCGAAAAAACAGATCGAACGTAGGATCCCACATACCTCCTTGCCACGGCGCATTCGCAGGAGTGAACTGATCAAAAAGGTATGACCACACATTGACATCCTCAGCAACGACAGCATCAAGGAAATTGCGACGCGCCCAATGGAAATGGATATCTCCATAAATAGCAGCAGCACGTTTGAACTGCTCCCCAAAGAATGTAGTGTTTCCAGTGCCGTAAGGCGAGCTGACGGAGGGGTCGTTAGGGTAGAGAGTCAGGAGGGTTTGGATGGAGGTGGTATTTTGAAAGAAGGAAGCGTTACGGTTCCTGTAGTCATTTTCAAGGAAAGCGAGAAGGTCGGCGTCGGTGCTGACTGTTTGTGGTTTGACAAAAACGGTGCCTTCGTCCATTACGTTGCCAGAGATGATGGGAATCTTGGCACTAGTAATAACGGATCAGCAAAGGCAATGAACGATATCTCCACGTCGTCTTACAATTTCCCCTGGGCAGTGAGGACGGATGGGCTGGCTGGTATGACGTCACCATCGATAGTAACTCCCCATGGCTGGTTAGAGGATTGATGAACATTAAAGAATCGAGAACAAGAAGGTAGTGCCACCCACGCGGCTCCCGTAAACCGAAGGCTGACCAAACATAGCATTGGTGGCGTTGATGAGAACATCACGGTCGACGGTGCGCAAGCATTCAAATGTATCGACCATGCCATTGCAACCAACGAACTCAACAAGGGCGTCATAGTTGCCCTGATACTTTTCTGTCGGAAGACAGGGCACAGAGGTGGTCGTTCCTGATTCCAAAATCTGACCAAACCAATATTAGATCTAGGGGAACAAAACTTTACCTAGCTCTTTCCAGGTATCTGAACACTCACGGCAGCAGAGAACAACGTGGTATCGACGTCAAGCATATGATATGCGATGGACATCCTGTACTCAGAACATGAGTCGATTCAAATACAAGTATATCATCTAGGCCTGTGACTTACGCTCCGGAAGACTGTCCAAAGACAGTGACCTTTGAGTTGTCGCCGCCGAAATACTTGATGTTATCTTGTATCCATCGAAGCGCCAACTTTTGGTCGTAGAGACCAAGGTTCTGAGCACCATTGGTAGAAGATTCATTCCCTCCACTATCAGTGATAGAAGTTAGAATCTAGAAGAGTTTGCGAGAGAGAATCAATGCACAGGAATCCCCAAGCAGCTAAACGATATTGGAGAATAACGGTAATCACTGGCATCCCCTAGCAGAAAATGGTGAGGCCGATGAGGAGAGAAAGGGTACATGACACCCACAATATCTGTAGATTGTTGAACCATTTCATTGCCCGGATAATACCAAGAGGCTCCTTGGGTAAGAGCACCGCCATGGAGCCACACCATAACAGGAAGCAGTTTACCTGCGGGAATGGAGTGCGGCCTCTGTATGTCAAGACTCGTACAGTCTTCGTCGACACCGTATACTACAGGAGTTGAAAATCTACAGGGCATTAACCAGAACTATGCTTACTGCCATAATCTACGGCTAGCGAATTCTGTAGTAAACCAAGCTTCAAGCTTCAGTACATGTAAAATGCAAATAATCGCAACCAAGAAATTCTCACCGTTCCTTTGATTTGTGGACAAGCGGGACCATGGATACTAGCATTGAGGGTTCTTTTCGTATAGTACGACACAGGAGTTGCCCGTCTGAATCGGGTAGCCGTGCCATATTTAATTCCGAGGAACTCTTCCACCCCAGTGGTGATGTTATAGTTCCCTACGAAAGAGGTCCGACCAACTTGGACCACGACAGATGCAGCAGAAACGACTGTAAGAGTAAGGAGTGCTGGGAACAGAGAAAGTAGCATCTTGACCACGATGGATTGGCCCTCGACAATAAGTAGGGGACAATATTCTAAAGTTTTTAGAACGGACCAAGGAGAACGGACGTAACGATGTAAGCGGACTGGCTTATGTAGGACCTCCTGACCAAACTCAACTATGTATTATATCCACTCATAAGCGTCGCCTACGTTAATGACGGGTGATATTTTTAGTCCTCAAGCTTGTGGCATCATCGCATAATAGCGTGTACTCAAGCATAATGAGTAAACGTTGAGAAGACACAGCGACACAGGGTTCAGGCCTCAGAATTCGAAACCTTACAACACAGAAAGAAAAGCTGAATTGTACCGATTGCAAAGTCAGCGGAGAATGTAAGTACTTTCGAGAGTTCTGGTTGATTAGTCAGCGATTTTCTAGAAGTTCTGAGAGTCCGGTTCTTGGCTCTCCCGGTCGCTTTGATGTTTTTGAACTTTGTTCCCCATCCATAAGCACCCTTTTTTTTTTCTTCTGCCTGATATAGTACATAACAGTGCAGGTTATGAGGATAGGATAGTATTACCGGTGCGGTCCGCGTACGATCAACCGGGTCCCGTACTAAGTACATACAACATAGATCGCGTACCAGGTATGCTACGGACGCTCCTATGTACCGTTGATAACCATAACTGTCGGCTGAAACGTCTAGGCCCATGCGATCGGCTCAAAAACTCTGGACTCCCATATGCGATCGACTCAAAAACTCTGGACTGTTCTGGACCTTGGGGTGTCTCCGAAACTGGTAGGTATCTCATGATGGCAAAAAACATCGAGATTCTTGGAATCCGACCGTCTCCTCTCTCTGTGTAAATGACTTTCGAATCCTTTGAGTGCCAGAAATAATCATTACAGTTCAAGAAAACTGTCGTATGTACACAAATATCAAATCATATCAGGGACGGATACCCGTACCGGCTAAGCGCTAAGTACCCATGTCGCAAAAAGTTTAAAGCACCGATTTCAAATTTTCAAACTGCTTTACATAGAACAACAGAAAGAAAAGGAAATCCCACCCTGACTTAGCCGTACTTACCCGTGTGTATGTGTCCAGCCTCCGTGATGATGTACATAGTCTCCTCCTTGGCCAGGACATACTCTTTCCGAATCCGCGTCCTTGAAAATCAGGATAAATTAAGGCCTCGCCAATCTTGCTTTTCTTTTGGTTCTGTTCTTACTACTACGGACGACTCGTGCCATTATGAGTAATGGTTCTGTTACAGCAGCAGCAAACTACATGAAAATTGCTGCAGTGTCAATTTACGTATTCGGTTCGTTATTTAGATTTTTTAAAGTCATCCTGATCACTTAGATTAATCGATGTTCATTTTTTAGATTACATTCAGACCATTCCAGCAGAAATTAGACTGTGTGAGTTAGAGTGGCTTCCGTTGCGCTTGAAGATTCATTTCTCCTTTTAGATAGAAAACAAAAGAGAATCCTTGAATTCTCTTTGGCATGCTGGCTACTGATAGCTGTCCGCGTTAGTATCCCAGATTCCAGTGGGTCTCATAACTGATGATCGTTCGACAGTACCTCGGCATGGTCGCGATCCTTCTATCCATGGTTGGAGGATTCTCGACGAACTTCTCAAAAAGGTCCTGCGATCGGTTCTATATTTCAGTACCGATTTTCAAGGTAACTGCTGACTTATAGATGCTGGAAAGCGATTACTGACGATACAAATATATCCAAGGTCCTGGCAGCTATCGCATCGCATGCTGTTTTTATCTTCAGAACATACGCCATCTGCGGGAAAAATAAAGCCATTCTCTATTTCCTACTCGTCTTCGGGGGCTTGCTCAGCATTGCGGAGATCCTCTCACCAGTAGTTGTCCCACGGAACGCTAAACTTGGTAGCACTGGAAACTGCGTTTCTGATTTGTCAAAGGTTCGAACCTCAACTCCAAGTTGACAATGCCGAGCAAACACTCGAATTTTGATTTTTCTAGGGTTCGACAAGTTGGATTCAGTACTTGGTGGGGACCTGTATCTGATTTGGTTGGGCGCCTGATTGACCCATGGTTTCACAATAGTGTCAAGTGGTTTTCGACGTTGTCATTCTTGGTCTGACTATCGATCGACTGTTCCGTGGGACCCAACTCAAGCTTGTCAGTCGCTCAGGAATCACCCAAAAATTATGGGAAAGCCAGATCACGTATTTTTTCGCTGTCACCGCCGTAAACATCGGTTTGTCAAAACATCGCACGGCTATTCAATGAGCTAATCCGCAAACTCAAGCCAATCTCGTCTTCTTTATCAAATTCAATAAATCGTCAGAGTCTACAATGCTAGCAACTCTTGGGATGGCTATTACAGCCATTTTCTCTGCTCGTGTTAGTAAGTGCCGCTTTTTCCATCGTAATGGTATATAGAGATATATGAATTATGGAATAGTTTTAGACCTTCACCAAGCCAGATATCGTAACTGCTCTTATCTGACATCTAGTGTCGTTCCAAACCAGGCTAATGGCATTCACACCACGACGTACAAGGATGGTGAAATTGTTGATCGACGATTCCGCGTATTCACTCAGGCGGAGGAAGCCAAATCAAATACTTACAGAATGAACGACTTGGTGATTACCTTTCATTTGAGTCAAGTACATCATTTAATCACAACGACATAGGAGGCTGGCGTTATTCATGTCCAGCGCGACGTTATAGAAATGGCTGACGACCAGACATCTTTGAATTCCTGGGAGAGGCAACAGGCAGATGTGAAGAAGCCAGAGATCTAGGTGATATTCATTCTGATAAAAAAACATATAATCTCCAATGAATAGTTCATGCTACCGTTTTACAGCCGCGATTCTTCAGGCTACGTAAATAAAAACCTAGATGATAAAATGGGAAATGCAAGGAAATGCACTCACCTTGAGACAGATAGCCGTAAAAACGGGTTGTGTGACGTAATTATTCAGCACGTGACTTTTCTGCGTACCTTGAACTTGAAGTACGCCCCTTGTTCGGGTCCCCACCATAAACCTCGAGTTGCTTTCACGCCATCGCGAGGGGCTTTTCATCAGCAATGCCTCCTCACGTCGATTTGGTTATAACCTTCCGGGCTACCAAAAAAAACAGCTTATCCAAGCAGCAAATTCGCGAGGATTCCCGAAAGGCCGAGCAGCAGTATATGCGGTTAATTGACACCCTAACTAATGGGGGACTGCGCGCCGTAGGGAGACGTGGAGAGTCCTTGGGCCACCTTCTTGTATTTATATCATGTCCGAGCAGCCACCTCGATAGCCTCACGAAACGTGAAAGGTGTCTGGGTATAATATTGTAGATGAAACTGGTCTGACACAACTCTTTTTCTAGACAATCAGACTTTCTATCGGGTCTACCCATCAAGCCACTGGGCTCAGAAGCTGGACATATCTATCTTACACCCGCAGACCGCATTCGCCTCGTGTATGACTACGTCACTTCAATGCCGTCCGACGGAGGGCTTGGAGTCGTTCCTGGATCCTCCGATTGGGACCTTGTGGAGTCAGTTATGGTTCTTCATGACCGAGAATTCAACGACGCTTGGATTCGGAATTGGACGCCACGTCAAATCGCCTCTGTAGAGCTAGCAAAGATACGAGGACAGGTTCAGTTCTTTCTTATTTTCGCATTTGCGTTTACATTCATACGCTGATTTTCCGCGTAGTTTGGAGACTCTATCGCCCTTTACTTTGCATTCTTGTCTTCCTACACAAAAGCGCTAGTTTTTCCTGCTGCATTTGGCTTCACATCCTACTTTTTCGGTACCCCGTATTCGCCTGCATACTCAAGCCTCGTCTTCGTCTGGTCTGTTGTATTTGTGGAGTGGTGGCGTATCCATGAACGCATCATCTCTATTCGATTCGGAACAGAAGGCTCATTCCGTGTTGAGAAGCGTCGTGCGGATTACAAACCTGGTGGGTTCTCATGGTGGAAACGTGAATTGAGAATTCTCGCAAGCATTCCTGTTCTTTTGTTGTTTGCGGGAACTTTGTTTGCCATGCTTACTGGAATCTTCATCTTCGAAGCCTTTGTCACACAACTATACACTGGTCCAGGGCATCAATACATCGTAAGTCTTGAACACAGGTTCTTCTGATTATAGCTCAGACCCCTGTTTCATCAGTCTTTTAGCCCCACCATTCTGTTCGTGATACTTATTCCTCAATTCTTGAAGCTATGGCAGATCTTGGCTGTTCAGCTGACCACCTGGGAAAATCATTCTCATCACTCGAGTTATGACAGATCCCTGACGCTCAAAACGTTTGCACTCAGTGCACTTGTTGCCTATCTCGGCTTAGGCTTGAGTGCCTTTGTTTACGTACCATTTGGAGAAGGCGTAATGCAAGTTATGCAAACGTTGCTTTTCAATGGAGCGACAGCAACGGAGGGATCGTATGAATATAACGCCACTGTTTCAGATGGAGCATCGGTAAAGACTGCGCCCGCTCTGGCAGGAGGACTTTGGGATGTGAACAAATTGAATGCGAAGCACAAGCTCAATCCCGGCCGCCTCAAGGACCAGATGTTTGCGTACACGGTGACTAATCAGGCTGTCAACACGTTCGTCGAAGTCGGGTTGCCTTTCATTCTTCGCGCGTTGGTGTCTTTCCGATATGGTAAAAAAGACACATCGACACCAGGAACAACGAATGAGAAAAACGGCATCAAAAAGCGGGTTGTCTTTGAGGATGAAAAAGAAAAAGGAGGATTGGCTGAACGCGAGTTCTTGGACGCTGTTCGCGAGGAAGTGGCCCTTCCCGAGTATGAAACTTTCCAAGATTACAGCGAGATGGTGACGCAATTTGGATACGTTGCGGTGTGGTCGTCCATCTGGCCACTTGCGTCAGGTAACATAGCAACTGATCATCATAATACTACGCGCTCTTATTTCTCTTCCCTTAGTCATGGCCCTATTGAACAACTTCCTCGAACTCCGTTCCGATGCATTCAAGATGACTGTACACAACCGCCGTCCGATCCCAGCTCGCACCGATACCATCGGGCCTTGGCTTGATGCGCTGACTTTCCTATCTTGGTTCTCAGCACTAACCAACTCGGCGCTCGTGTACCTCTTTTGCCCACGCTCGCAGACCAACTGCTCTACTACGCCGAGCGGTCACATCTCACAACTTGACAAGGTCCACCAACAGCTCTTTTCGGGGGGAGATGAGGGGTTCGCTGCAACCAGGGAGTTGCTCATGACAGTGCTCTTGATTGCCTTTGCTGCTAGTCATGGGTACTTCTTCTTAAGAATAGTCGTAAGGCATTTGATTGAGAAGGTATATTGGAAGGAGAGTAAAGAGGTTGAAGAGCAAGAGAAAGTTGGGAGAGAGATCAAAGGCAGGTTTTTGCAGGACTTCCCTATCGAGGACAGGCGGAGTCAGTCCATTCGGCCTGCTGACGGATTTAGTACCGTCGTTGGCGAGGGACGCCATGACGATGATTCTGCTGATTCTGATGCAGTGTTGACCTTTTGGGATAATGATGAAGGTCTGGAAGAGATTTCGCGGGTTTCGAAAGAGGTCTGATGTCGCGTATGTACACTTCTTGTGGTAATTTGAATCTCATGACCTCCTATGACATTTTCCATCTATGGGACTAAAACTAAGTTTTTGACCAACCAATAGCATGACCGCAAACCGTAAGAAAGGATGGACTGAGTGGAACTGTCTTTTAAGGATCTTCCATAACAAAGCTTCCTCCTCAGGTATGTCCAGCAGTCAAATCTATGAGTGATCTTCCTTTACCAAAGTTTTGGAGCAGTTAGGCGCGACTTCATATATTTTCGCACGACATATGCTTAGGACTTATGTTAACGTTCATCGCGCGAACACTCAATTAAATCCCTATTTGTCCGATGAGCTTCCATGGACTCCAACCTAGTAAGTAAGGACCAAAGCCAGTCATCCAGCCTCAGGATCATATGTAATCGCTTCGAGGTCCGTCAAAAGTAAGATTGACAAGAACGATCTACTTGAGATTTGTGTCCTCAACCGATCGCTCTTTTTACTCAGTCTGCATCACGGCAGAGCTCCGTCGAACGAAATTGATGGCAAGCGCGTGAGGAATGCTAAGTCCGAATGCTCCAAACTCGTTTTGAACACGCTGTGCATGCGGACTGCTTTCCGGGAGTGACCATTCGTAGTTCAGAAGGAGCATACACAAAAGCGTTCGTTGCTGCGTTTGTCGACGTCGTGTCAGGCGCATGGGTACGAATTGTACGAATGAACACGTACCTCGAAGAGAGAGAACTGCCGGGCAACACATTGGCGAGGGCCGGTGCCGAAGGGAATATTGTTAGCAGCCTTTTGCCGTGTACCGATGAAGCGGTATGGATCGAACTTCTGAGCGTCGGGCCAGTTATTTTCATTCTGGTGTACAGCGCAGATGTTTGGGACAATTGAAGTGTGCGCGGGGATCGCATACTTGCCGATCATGGTGGGCTGAAGTGTCCATCGTGCCGGCAGAAGGGAGATAGGGCTATTGATGCGTAGAGCTTCCTTGATGCACGCGGAGAGAAAGGGAACGCTCGAGAGATCTTGAACTGTGGGCTCGACTCGGCCGTTAAGCACGGTTTGTACTTCTTCACGTGCTTTTGATTGGTACTCGGGGTACTTGGCAAGGTAATAAACAGCCGTCGAAAGCGCACCGGAGGTAGTATCCTGGGGGGCCGACATTGCGTTAGTTTACAATCGTGGCGTAAGCATCGCACCACAGGAGAGAAAATAACGCACATGACCAGCCGAAAAAAGGATTGCGAGGTTGGAGCGCAATTCTTCGCTTGATAAAGTCGAATCTTCCAACAGGTAACTCAGCAGATCCTGACCAAGATCTCGACGTTTAATTGTGAGAAGGTCGTCGTATCGCGCGTTCAGCGCGTTCACGTCATCTATCACCGCATGCCGAGGGAACCAGTCATCGAGGAACGGGAAGATGAGGCGTGTCGGAGTTGCGATGCGCGTCATAACACGATTGAAGTGGTCGACGAAAGAATCTTTCGATGCTTGGAGTGCCTGGAAATTATGTCCTAAAAGGGCCGTACCAACAACATCTAATGTGTAACGCTAAAATTTCTCCAATTAGAAAGCGATCCGAGGCTATTTAGGGACGTACCTGGACCATGTCGCTGAATCGGTAAACGCCACCATCGCCCATGCGCTCAAAAAGCTCATGAGCAAGTGTTACAAAGCGATAAACCGGAATTTCACGATCAAATGCCGTCTTGACCGAGGTAGAGTGCCGTTTCCACATATCACCATTGGAGAAGACGACATTTGGTCCGCTAAGAAAGGTGAAGTGCAAATGGTCTTGGTAGTTCTTTTTCGGGAACTGATCCATGTCTTGGCACACCATTTTGACAAGCTGTTTGTTGAATAACATTAATTAGAGTAGAATGCAGAGAATCACAGTCGACTAACCCCAGGATCAAGGACGTGAACGCCCCATTTTCCAAGCATATATACGAGAACGACACCTTCACCACGCCTGGCAAATGGGATGATGAGTCTCCGGACGCGAGAATCAACAGACTCTCGGCGAGCATAACTCCAAATCGTGGCGTACGGTGAAACTCTAGGAAGATGTCGCAACTCTGCAGGAACAGCGAGGGCGTATTGCACAGACGCAAGGAGCAGCAGTATAACAAAGCACCAGCGAAGTTCGGACTCGATAATTGCAAGTTTGGAGTGGGACACTAAGTAGGCATCCAGAAGCAGGTTGGGAACGGCCATGCTTGGTGTATTGCGATGTCAAGTGTTGGAGTATCTTGTTCAGTATTTATATATGAACGCTCCGGGCGTATACTTCATGCGATCCAAGGAAGATCGCGGATATGAGATGGATTAGGATGCCAGTACCGAGAATGAAGGGCATTCCGTACTGCACATCTGAGAAAAATCCCGTATTAGCCGCCATGCTTGGGTGTTACGACCAAGTTCCGTAAACGAAAACCTTGTTTGTCAGCATATAGAAATTTAGGACGGGGATGAAGGAAGACGTTCAAGTGACTTATTTGGACTGCCTGATAGTGAGAGAAGATTACCGGGGTAATCTAAGTGACGATAAATTATACTCTACTGACTTATTCAGCGAATGAAGATGACAAGATAGCATAAAACTTAGGTACTTTTACCGGCCTCATGATCGATTTCGATCTGGCTGGCGCCCCTAGTGCGATATATTGGAGGGAAACCATCTAGGAAACATCTATTGCTCGGCTCTCTTGCGAAGAATCTGCACTCTATAAATGTCCATGACCGGTTGCGTACGTTGAAGAGTTAGCCAAGAGTTGGCGACGATGCCATATATGTCGGATGCATAGATATCGTAAGCCCAATAATCAACTGACACACTTGCTGGATGACTTCTCGTAGGAAATGAGATTGCTAGACAGCCTCAGCAGACTTCTTCAGGTTTCGAAGTTTGACTCTGGTTCGGAGAATATCCATGTTTGATCTCGCAGCACCGTTGTGCCCATAAAAGGTTCCAAAATGCATAGAATCCGAGGAGCATCTGAAGTCATAGTCTCAAGTTGATGTTCTGAATCTGAAGGGGTCTCGGTATATGTTGAACATCGCCATCAGCAGATGTTAATCATACTGGCGTGGTCCCATTCAGACGAAACGACAGAGGTACTCACCGTACTACTTCGAGTTATAGACTACCGTGACGGTCCTGATGGATGTCCCGTAGATCATGCATACCTCAGTCGATCGTCCCAGGAATCTGGTTGATCATGGCCCTAAAATTCAACTACACACTCTTCGGAGCATCTGAACCAGGACTAAACGAGTAAAGCCCATTGGGAATCGGCAGGCAGCCCATCGACCACGATCCCGGGCCGTTATCCATAGGTGTAGGCAATACCGGTTGCAGTACTGAGTTTTAAATTGAGTTTGAAATTTCATCTCGGCGGCCGGCGTGCGAGTATCTTAGGCTCTCCTTGGGCTGTCCCAACACATTCGGTAGGGGTGATACACACATTTGAGTGTTTTACATCCCAAACTTTGAATCCTTTAGACATTGACTTGCTTCTACCAAAGATCATACACGTAAAGAACACTTGAGACACGTTGCAAAAATCTTTTGATTCATATATCACGATGAAGATTCTGAAGACAACTATAGCCAATTTTATACAGATTTCACTTCAGATGAGCTATTAGAGCTCGATATGCTTGAGGCAAAGCACTCAATCCCAAGGTTTGCTATACATTCGTCTTCAAAAGAAAATCGCAAAGTGATTAAATTGTATTCCAGTTGCCAAAATCAACAACGTGAAGATACTAGTCAATCGAGGTATGTTATGTATATCATTTTAATGACATCTCAAGCTGAATCTACTGTATATAGTATAAACGAAACATTTGAGCACTACTATGCCCACAACACCTCATTTGATATTCGACACATTCTTATCCGAGTCTATTCCTAGTCAGGATGATGATAATGTATCTTCTGAGAAGCGTAAACGTGGACGGCCAAAAGGCTCACGCAATAAAAGACCTCAGCGCTGGAGGCTTCAGGATCGGGTCTTGCAAAAGATAATGTTGGACAAACAAAGAGACCTGTAGGGCACCCACCTGGGACAGGTCCCAAACAATGTGCCGTTGCCTTGTCTGGTGTATTTGTGCCGCCCAAACCAACAAAGAAGCGACCTGTGGGACGTCCTAGAAAAGTTTGTGGTAATCCAAAGATGGCTAAGAAGTCACCTTGGATCACAGGCTTAGCGAGTCGATTTTATGTCTTTTGTTTTACAGTATATTGACTTGTCCTGTAGTTTGTTCCTGGTACTCCACCAACTGGCCCCTCGTATCACAACAATACTAGACAATCAATAAATTTACCACCTGTTTCGACTCCAGATCAGGTACCCAATGAACCTTTATGTCCACTTACAGAGCAAAGTACTTCCAGCACCTATTCCGCAACTTTACTAGCATCAAAACATGATGAATCACTAGCCACAGACTTGCCCACTGTCTCTCTGGAGGACCAAATCATCCCTGATGGTCATCCATCTTGTATACTTTTTATAGATGACAAAGACAGCAGTTCTGACTCCGAATTCTCTGACAACTTGGAGGATGATTCTCAACTCTTTGAAGACAGAATGGGTGGAGAAATGATGATGGAGATGGAAATGATGGAGAATCAGAAGATGAATCTGCTCAATCTCATAGTAATCCTTTACCAACGTGGCTGCAAGCCGTCTTTGATGCATGTGTCAAACAATCATCTTGTAAAAATCATGGACCTGATGGTTTGCCATCGCTTTATTGGGAGCACAAAACATTCTGGTTCCCATGCCCATCACCATATTTTCAACTTCGTAAACCAAAGATATCACCTGAATCTCTCTATCCGTGCGACATATTCTTATGGGACCCTGAATGCCTTCTTACCAAAGGAATCAGATATCCAAATTCTGGGTGTGGCACTCACTTATGGTACCATGGTCATGTTTCACGGCCATGCCGTGTTGTTGATCTTGACCAAACATTTTGGATTCTAGGCTATTGCTATTTTTGTCCTCAATGTATCAACCCACAGTCCGTTACATTTCAGAGCTGGGATGAAAGAATATTGGAAGTATTACCACATGCTCTCGCTGCCAAGTTTCCAGCCCATCTTAGCCACTAAAGTGGACTTTCCTTTCCAAACCTGCATTGAACTTTACGTGGTTCTGTTTTCAACATGAAATGGGCTCAAAACAGTTTTCAAACACACTTCTTATTCAAAATCTACAGAACTAGGATCTCCTCCATCTTTCATACCTCCACACAATTGCTGAGCAAGGATCACATCTGTTTTCAGGGCATGAGAAATACAAGCTTTTTCTCTGATTCTATGATAGATCTCCAGATGGTCCTCATGGATTTGTTCCTAGTTCTCAGTGGCTTCATGATATGTATGATCAGCTTATAGCAAAACATAGGAAGGAGCTGAATCAACATACTGCGATGTTGATGGGAGAAGTTTGCGCAATTGACCATAGCTTCAAGGTATAGTCATTGTCCAATATTAAGATGAACTTTTTAATGAATATTCTAATTAAGCTTACAAAACACATCACAAAGGCTAATGGTGTACCAGTTTTCACTGCACTTTTGACAGTCACCAATTAAAAGGGCAAGATTTGTGGTTGTAGCCTTGTTGATACCAAATCTCACTCTCAATATGAATTTGTGCTTACTCAGATGCGCAAATCTCTGGAAATCTATGGCGATAACCAGCCAATGCTCTTTTACACTGACAGTATGGTTGACAAAGATTTTCTCAAAAGATGCTTCCCCTTCCTTCAGCATGATGTCATGCCTGTGGAAAAATATGCACATCTTGAACCGTTAGCTCTTCCAGCAAATGTCAATATTGCCATCAAAAAGTCCGAAGGTGCTATCAATGATGCTATGCATACCATCCTTGACTTGCTTCCTGATAATGAAGATGGGTCTGAAGATCAAATAGTTATTGGACTAGATGCAGAGTGGAACATTGAAACTTTGGACCATGGATATGTTATAGGAAGAGGACAGACTGCAATTTTACAGCTTGCTCTTGATTCAAATGTCTTTATTTTACAGGTATGTTATAAGCATGGACCTATTAGCAGTGAAACAAACTAATATATATGGTAGATTGGAGGTATGCTTGCAGGTCAGCACCTACCTTTACTCCTGAGGCAGATACTGTAAGGGCTACCTCTGGAGGCTGTGGTACAATCACACAACTGGCAGAGAGAGATCCAAAGTCTATTGAGTACTGTACAGATACATACATGCATAACTACACACCT